>MU224482.1:886540-898183 GCA_018584345.1 Thuja plicata | reverse complement strand
GTTTCTTATTTTGAAATCAATATTTTAATATTAAGTATGTGTTGAAGGGGTACAAGATTGACCCAAGTCAAATTTTAGCACTTATAAATGATACCCAAAATTTAAAATTTCCAATCCAAATTTGACCTATTTGGACTTCTTTTAATAGCCATTAATAAAATATCTAAAATATATTTCATGCAACATCTTGTTATTTCATGTTATTTAAAGGCACTCAAATGTGGAATTAACTCATCAATGAATAAAGAGGAGAAAATGAATGATTAGAAAACACTTTAATTTTTAAAGGGTAATAAATAAATCACATGTGTTAATATAGCTTGTGGTTTCTAATACTATTATCCTTCATGTTCTTATGAATTGTATACTATGGACGAGGACATATATTGTATATAGAGATGTTTTTTTATATCATATCCACTTGTTTTACTTTCCTATATTTGATGTTCACTCATTAGTCACTCTTAGATACTGTGTATATCAAATTATACCTTCAAGAGATTAGTATTGAATATCAATCAATTCAACAAAGATTTAACAAAATATTAGCTAATTTGAATTGAAATCAAAAAATTGAGCATCTCATGGCTCTCTATCTAGGAAATAAAAATGATGCTCTCAACTTAAAGCATCCATAAATGACAGTCCTAGAATGATAATTGAAGCTATTTGATCAAGATTATGCCTATTTAGCTCAATTTATTCACTACAATGCAAATCTTAACATGTAATTGAGCTATGAACTCAAAGCTATTTTCCTATAGTGATTTTGGGATTAATGGGAAGTATGTACTGAGAGGGGAGGGGTGAATCCATACCTCTAAAACTTATGTATCCCTTTTATCAATTAACCTTTGTAATCAATTGTATATCCATTCAATCTGATTTATACTATCTTGATGTGAGTTATATCAAATCATAACATTACCATACATGTGAACATTCATGAAATTAATTTGACACATAACACTAGATATGATATCGCAGAAAACTCCTATGAGGAAGTAAAAATTGCGGTGGGGATGGCAGCCACAAAATCTTCACTATCTGCAAATTGGAAGGGGTCGGTTAAGTCTTACAATTTGATCACTTCTGATGATCTACCTTGTTAGGAGTATCGGTGGAGACCTGTTAAAGTCTACTCGGTTAAGAGCTTTAGCAACACTGTTGAGTGTGCACTAGGTTAAGAGATTTGTTGTTGGACTGTTAAATCCACCTTCCTTGAAAGGATTTTTACACTTTTCTCCCCTTGTTAGAATGATTAAAAAGTACAAATTGACTTGGTAAATGCAATCTCCTATTGCTGATACAGATCCAATTTAGTTTACATGAAAAATATTATCACCTAATTATGATTGAATAATACCTTTGATTCTCGGTATGCTCTATTCTTCGTTCTTGCTAACCAAATTCACCTTTTGTTGTTCATGTTTTTGAAACTCTCAATCTGATCCATAGATGTGCTCATTTGATTCATTCATGTTCTCCTCTCTCTTCACATCATTAATAATGAATGATTGCATCATCTATTTATAGATGGATTGACTTCATCAAGTTTTGATAAAAACAATGTTAACTCTAAGATCAGGTTTACAACTTATACCTAGATCTCCTAGTCTACGTGTTTTAAATCAATTAGACTGATTAAAGCACTTACATTCATGTATCTTGTCCCTAAAGAAATGGATTTAAAAAAAATATATCCTATAAATAGAATACACTTGCTTTATTTGACGTGGAAGTGAGATCCACTTTTTGCGGGTTGCAACTAACTTTCAGTTATGTTATTCGGTCATGCTTGACTGTCCTTCGGTTTTGTTTTGTCAGTTTCTCTTTCATTGTCTTGTTGGTATGCACTGTATCTTGCATATTGGGTTCCTCTGTCGGGTTCCACTTAATCTTTCTGTCTTTGTAGTTTCGGTTTACACACTAAGTTGTGTCGTCGGTTCTCTTTGCACTTTGTCATCTTCGGTGATCTCTTAATATCTTATCTTCAGTTTGCGCAGTCCTGTCTTTTAGTGTATGCTTACCGAAAGTGTTGTTTGCATACTAATGGCAAATTAATGTCATAAAGTGATGATATTTTACTTCATGAATGTGTGTGATATTAAATGCATCAAAATTGGCTTCTATTTAAAGGCTTTTCCAAGGGTGGGGGGTAGAGTTGATTAAACGATGATTAAGGCTTGGTTGAATTAGGGGTTTCAAATGGTGAGACCATTTAAATGGTGGTTTCAAATAAGGAGAAAACTTGAGTGGTCAAGATGCAACTCCAAGATGTGTGATGGAGAATTGATTTGGCTTGATCCATGTGAGCTCCCATTCTCAATCCTCGTTGGTGATCAATTTATCCCATGTGATGGATGATGAATTTAAGGTCTTTAATTAAATGATTTAATTGAATTTCTTTAACCATGTGCACCCTTGAAAGGGTTGAATTTAAATTGATTTTAACTATGCAATTAAATGATTAATCTCAATTGCACAATTAATATTATTTATTTAATTCAATTAATCCAAAGGCTTTTAATAGTTCAATTAATTTCTGATTTTGCTTGACTTGAATTGATTTTCTCACTTTATTCCTTGTTTGATTAGCTTGACCAATTTTAGATGTCTACAGATACACTTATTTCACTTACCAATGAGATCCATATTGATCTTATGTACAACCTAGCACATGTGATAGTAATGACCATGCACCTAGTGATATTTTATCTGTGATACTAGTAGCTTCACTTGTATGAAGGATATTAATGATATTGTTCCTTCTCTATTATTATTTCACCTTCTTTTTATATTTCTCCTTCATGTCATGATATTCTTATGCTTACTCATATGGATCGACCTTGTTTTATAAATGATGGCGTGCCTTGTGATGATCATTCTTTTGCATTTTATGTAGGGCCATTAGATATCCATGATATTATTTTTTTCAACAGTACCTCCCATGATGATAGTTCTTTATCTCTTCATGTCGATTTCAATAGAAGTTCCTTACTTCATATTTTTATTGCTATGTGGATATTAATATCAATATTACCATAGTCATCATGTACTATTTATCTTTTTCTTCCTAATTTACCCAAATAAACAATATGTCAACATGCAATAAAAATGAAGTAATAATGTGTTGTTAAGATCTACATGAGGTAAATGGGGATTTTCTACATGATGATTATGATGGTTCAACATATATTTATTTACATGTTTAAATTTTTTTTTTTATAATCATGAATAGTTGGATATGATATCTTATCGATTAGTGAGCTTAGAATCTATTTGAATGATGTGGTATTTTAAGGGTTTGATTTATCTTGTTATTAACTTATTTTATGGATTTGACACCCTAGAGGATAGTACACATTTAGTGGTAGATACTCTCAATTTATCTTTTGATGCACTATCAATAACTATTAAATTTAATAAGTATTATGTAGTACTAAATAATATATAATATTAAATATTATGCATATTAAAATAGGCAAATATAAATATTCACAATAAGAAACATATTTAATGTGGTTCATCCAATGTGGGCTACCTCCATGAAAAAAACAATCTTTCGCTTTCTTTTATTATGACGAAAAGAGTAAACTTTAATTTGATGATACTTCACATCTCACAACCACTCATTTACAAATCTTTTTTGGTTGTTTACATGGATCGATTTACATGCCAAACAAATATCCAACTCCTTTTTTTAATAATGAGAATTTTTTCTTTAGGGTAATTTCCCCCTATGGGTACATTATCCCTAGATGCCTACCATGGGCTATGTCCTTGAGCCCCATTGAGGGGAGCCCCTCCTACACTCTCCCATTTATTGATTTGGGGGGGAATATGGCTGAAAAATTCATCAAAATTTAAGTCTAATATCATGATTAGTCACCTCATACCAACAATCTCCCACTCAAATAATAATAAGGATCCCTACCAAAAAGTTTCCCACTTGGAGATTAGACCTATAGAAATATCGCAATGCCTGTAGCTCCCAATGGATTGATACACATAGGCTTGGCTTATTTCTCCTTGGCACTATTATCATGCTTGAAGGCCAACATAAATTGAGCAGGAAATTAATTTCTCTTAAGTTACAACCTTGGTTAACATATTTATAGGATTCTGGCTAGTGTGTATCCTTTCAAGCTTCAATTGTCCATCCTCTAAAATTGATTGTATAAATGTATATGTTTAGTCTTAGAGTGAATGACCGAGTTATTTACAATATGAATGATACTATGACTATCACTATACAACCTTTTATTCTCTTGGTAATTTCCCAATTCATCCATAAAACTTTGTAAGCAAATCATCTCTTTACTAGCCTCTATAGCAACAAAATGTTTTTCTTATATTGTTGAAATTGTAACCACCTTTTACAATTGTGAATCCAACTAACTATCATTGCACCTATTGTAAACACATACCCTATTGTGGTCCTCCTCCTACCAATATCTCCTACTATATCTAAATCATCATATTCCCATAGAGTATAATTGAAACCTCTAAAATATAATTCCTTATTAGTACCTCTCAAATACCTGAAAAATCTACCTTACACCATTTCAATGCTCTTATACCAGTTGTCTTGTTGAAATTAGATTTATTCTCAAATTAGGAACATGTCTCACCTCTTTCAACAACAACTAATTTCCATTTGGTTATTTTATTTGTATGTCTTTCCAATGATTTTGCATGGGTCACTATCACCCAAATAAACATGTCCAAAATTACCTTGATAAGTATGATGATATCATCCACAACAATCCATTAGACAACACTTCAATAATCTTATTATGGTGATCAAAATATAAAAAGAAAATATATCCTCTTCATGGCCAATGTGGTATTTTTGAATTTTACTCCTTCCCCCTCATAGTTGGTAGTTTTGATTTTGTAGTCATTTTTCAAATGCACATATCTCAATTATTTTAACAAAAAAATTTGAGACATTTTTTTAGTTTGGGATAGAAGTTTGATATGTTCATATTGGAGCAGTTATTTTCTAGTTTTGAAGCCTATTTTTTTAATAAAAATGAGTTTCTCACAAGTGTTACTAAGTAATCCTAGCTTTTACAACTTTTAGGGCTTTGTTCGGGATCATACAAACTCCTTTTCAGATATTGTTGTCCTTGTAAGTGCATAATTTTTGGTTTACTTCTTAGTGACACTATCAGTTTATAGTCAAATATTGTGATAATATTTGTACTTTTTGCACATGGCCTTATTTGTATTATTTTTATAATTGTAATGAATAAATATTTTAGTTTAGTATCTTGCATAGTGATCTAAGTTTGATATAGCCTAATTATGGCCATTATAGTTATTGAAATTATAAGTTTTCTTCAAGTATTTCTTTTGCAAGTGCCCTTAGTAATCACAATAAGTATAAAGTGACAAATCACTGCTTTTGGGGGGATTATTTTATTTAGTTAATTTGGGGGATGTGTTGTGTGATTTTGCCTATAGTTATCTCTTGTGATCTCTAGATTTTCAACCATGGGTTCTCCTAAGTTTCCCATTTTAACTCTACTCAATTATGCAACATGGAAAAGAAATGCATGAAGTAAACAAATGGAAAAATGATTAACTCACTACATTGATGAGGCTATTAAGCAATAAGATAGGGAAAATTTTGCAAATATGCTTATGGTCTCATTGGTAATATCGATAAATATGGAAGTCATGTTCCTCCATCATATGATCTATCACTAATTTCATATAGGTTTCCATTTTTTGATAATTTATGGGGGAAATGATATGGTGGCCAATGTGGAAGATGTTAAACATGTGGCCAGTGAATTTCCAGGCAAAGTTGAGATTCACTTAATGGAAAACTATTCTCATCTGAACGTGATATATGACACTAATGCTCATGTTGATGTCTATCCTCTAGTCATAAAATTCCAAGAGAAATAGACATTTTATTAATATAGGACAAAGCTATATATATGCAGTAATGTAGAAGGCAATGGCTAACTCCTATTGAATTTCATAATATATCTATTTAATTTTATATTCATTGGCCTTACCTTGTGGCCATGATTATGTATTATATGGAAATTTATTAAGCAATTTTATTAAAAATAATTGTCTGTGATGTTGAATAAGCATTCCATGATATTTTATATTTGTTTAAATGTCAATATAATAGCATATTAATAAGTGATAATATTCATGTTAGATTTTGACTATGGTTGAGTTTTTATCTATTTTTCTTTTATTATTGTTTCCATTAGTAGCGTCTTAAAAGTTAGCACACATTAATTTGGAGGCTCAAAGACCTTTTTAGGCCCCATTTTAGTGATCTCCTAGAACATGCATGCATTTATGCTTGATCTGTCACCTTTTCCTCATTTTATGTTTGTTTCTTTTGCACCCCTAAAATCCTGAGGCTTTTTCTCTGGATTTGCCTCCCGGGGTACATGTCGAAGTCGATATGTACCTCGGGTACAGGTCGAGGTCGACCTCTACTTGCGGTATAGGTCGAGGTTCACCTGTACCTAGGGTATAGGTTGAGGTCAACCTGTACCTAGGGTACAGGTCAACCTTGACCTATACCCGAGGCATTTGTTTCATGGGAACTCAGGCCCATTTCAGGTTTCTTGATATTTTCCTACCCAATGTAGTCAACCCTTTTTGTTTTGACACCGTAAATTGGTATAAAAGGAGGTAGAATCACTTCATTTGATCATCCATGAATTCAATAAGAAATCCAAATTCTAGATACACAAGTTCTATATCCATTACATCCACTTTTACAAGCAAGATCCATTACATACATGCTCAATCCATCAATTGCAAGCTATCAAGTTCAAGGTGTATTCAAGAAATTCAAGCAAAGAAAGGATTCATTGAAGTTATTCATTCCATCCAATCAAACAACCTACATTCTACATACACGTGTTCATACATCTTTGTGGGTATATTCGAATCCATCCATGAACATTTGACAAGTGAGGTGAATATTTACATTTTTATTTATTTAATTTCAATCCAAGATTAATTCCTAAAAAGGGTCTTGACCAAGGAAAGCCCCTTCCCCTCTAAAAAATTCCATTTTTCTTGTGTGTAGGGGCAAATTTGCAGGTTTTCAAGTTTTCAGGATCGGATTTGGCTAATTTAGGGCTATAGTTTGCATCAGACATTTGGATCTCATTTTTTTGACAGTATAGGTATAGGTCAATGTAAAATTGTATCCAAGAGTGACCTATACCCTCTAATTCAACCTATTCCTAGGACCTTCAAATTTTCACAGTCAACAGATTTTAGCTTGTAGATGTCAGATCTAGGGCGATTTCAATTTCTGTTGCAGTTTGCTACCCCATTTTCAGATATGATCTTATGACCTCTTATAGCCCTCAAGGTAATTCCAAACTCCTTTTTTTCATTTCATATCATGCTTACTTTTAGATATCAGATTAGGTCTTTTTATGTGCTTGATTGTTACATGTGCTTCTATTTTACTTTCATTGCATTTAATCAATCAACTAGCCTTAGGTCACTTAACACAAACAATCTCAATTGGCATTAATAAATATCAATCCACAAACAATAAAAGGAAAGTATAATCAAGTAAAAATAGATCTTTTAGACATTCACCCTAGAAAGAATTTGAATTTGGCATTAGCACCCCTATATTCTTTTGCGTTGTGCTAATCTAATTTGGGTTCTCTTTAAGGTTATATTTGGGGATCCCTCTTTCTCTTTCCCTAATGTACATAAAAATATTTGGCGAATCAACCACCTATTCACCCCCTTTCTTATTTTTTATGTTATATTTTGGTGAACCAAACATGAACTTTATTTATATCTTTTGAGTTGGTAGTTGGATATTCATTGTATGGATAGTTCCCTTACATTTTGGTGAACTCATGTCTTTCATGTTTTATACCTTCTCATTTGGTAGTTAGATCTCATTTTCATTTGATGTCTAGATCTACTTTGCTACATTGTATATCTACTATAGATACATTCATTTCATTCTTGTATTTCATGTTTACATGCTTCCAAATAAAATACAAAAATGTTTCATTTTATGCACTAAATAGGTATCATTGCAATTCATTCTGTGTGTATGCATTTACATTGATAAAAAAATACAAAAATAAAATTTCATTCCATGCATGTTTTTCTTTTCTATTAGTGTTACAGTGCATTTATTTTCTCAAGGAGATAGCGGTTTAGCTTCCCTTCTATCACTTTTTCCTTCTCCTAAAGATCCACCTCTCCATGAGATCATATCGATGCAAGAAGATGTTATTAACCCTTCTTTCAATAGTCTCTCTCTTTGGAGAGAATTTTTGAAGATTGATGTTAACTCTTCTCTCGATATGTCCTTTATCTATGTATATACTTTTCCAAACTTTGATAGGTCTAACTTGCCTTCTAGGATTTAACCTTTGAAATTTTGCAAAGATCTCACTATTTGGGATGAATCGCTAGATGATAATGTTGACTATTCTCTTCCTCATGAAAAAACCTTGGACCGAGAAGATGATATGATGGTTGACACTTCTTCCATTTCCTCTAAAGATGACAAATTCATGCTTGATGTTTCTCCTTCTCCTAAAACATACACCCTTTATAAGGATATTTTAGAGCAAGAAGAAGACATTATTTTTCTTAATACCATCTTATCTTCATTTCACATTCCTTGTAGAGATGAGGCATTAAAGGAAGTCCCTAATCCCTATTCTAAGGAAATATTGGAAAAATAGGATAATATCATTCCTTAATGCTCTCCCTTCTAGTGATGAACCCATGAAGACTGAAGAATGTGATCAAGTTAATGTTATTAATATTCATGTTGGAATGATAATGTTGACTATTCTCTTCCTCATGAAAAAAACTTGGCCCAAGAAGATGATATAATGGTCGACACTTCTTCCATTTCCTCTAAAGATGACACATCCATGCTTGATGTTTCTCCTTCTCCTAAAACATACACCCTTTATAAGGATATTTTAGAGCAAGAAGAAGAAATTATTTTTCTTAATACCACCTTATCTTAATTTCACATTCCTTGTAGAGATGAGGCATTAAAGGAAGTCCCTAATCCTTGTTCTAAGGAAATATTGGAAAAAGAGGATAATATCATTCCTTAATGCTCTCCCTTCTAGTGATGAACCCATGAAGACTCAAGAATGTGATCAAGTTAATGTTGTTAATATTCATGCTCAACCTATGGTAGTCAACAAGCCTATGATAACTATCAAAGGATAACCTGAATCAATTTCCTCTCAAACTCTTAATAGACCTATCATCACTATTAAGGGTTACCCTCAATCTCCTCCTCAAACTTTCACTATAGGTCTAATATCACAGTTAAAGGTTGTTCTCCAAACAAGCCTATTATAATTGTTAACGGAAAACCTATAAGTCCTTTTGAGTCTATTAAGGATTATCATGTAGTGGCTCAAACATATTGTACAATAAATAATCCTCAACCTTCTAATTGAGTTTCTCTCCTAGCTTCTCAACCCGTGCTTCCTCCTTCACCCCATCTTCCTCAAAATCTTGGAAAGGAGTATGATTTGGTAGAGAAATTACGTAATACCCATGCCAAGATTTCTCTTTGGGAACTTCTTCAAACTTCTCCTAAATATCATGAAGCCTTGCAAAAAGATTTAACTACTCTTCCACCTCCTCCTACCATTCAAGATAATATCAATTCCTTTTGGAAATACATGAGTGCCTCCCCAGTACCAGCTTAAATTGTGTTTACTCAAGATGATTTACCTCCTAAAGAAGTTCAAAATCAATACAATGCCCTTATGGTATCTTTCCTCATCAATGGTAATCTCATTTGTAGGACCTTAATTGATAATGGATTCTAGAAATTTTTTTGTAGTATGGACATGTTGAAAGAAATCAAACCTGATATTTCAACCATTAAACCTAATAATATTCCTATTCATGGATTTGATAATATTGCTAAGAAAACATTAGGCATCATTACTTTACCTATTAAAATAGGTATTTTTATTCTTGATACTCCTATTCATGTGATGCATGTACCTCTTAATTACAGTCTTCTTTTGGGTAGACCTTGGTTACATACTATGCATGTTGTTCCTTCAAATATTCATTGAAAAGTCAAATTCCTCTATAAAAATGTGATGTACACTCTTCATACAGATGATAGACCAAATAGTTGTTTAACCATGGAATCCACTAAAACCTCTAAGTATATTGAAGAAACACAAGAGCCTAATTCTAAAACTGATTCTCAATCTTGGGATGATCCTCCTTCCTCTAGTTGTCTTTCAGATGATGATTAGGGATCCTTAGATTTCACACCAACATTTATTGGAGAGTATAAAGTTTCAGACCTTCAATTTATGCAATCTAAATCTGATAAAGAATACAAAGAAAATCCTCTTTCTAATGAGATTAGTTACAATTTTTCCACTTCTTCCGCTCCTAACAAATCTTGAGAAACTATCAAACTCGATTGTAATGGCATAGTTACTAACAAGGCTCCATTGCCTCTTTTTGATATGGCTTCTCGTTCTGGCCCTCGTTATTATTTATTAGAAAAAAATGGATTAAATGGGAATGGATGTGGAAAACATGAACAAGGAATTCAATTTTCCTTAGGAAATAGGGGGCATGAGCATTCTTATGGGATAGGATTTAATCCTTGTAAGCAACCACAAACAGTTACTATCAACACCATTGTGAATCACAATTTTAAACATGGTCCAGGGTGTGCACAAAAAAGTGTTGAGAGTAATAATAAACCTATGGAAGACTTTGGTTTTGATTCTTATCCTTTATCAACATCCTCTCCTTCATCATCCAGCATTTCTCCTACATTCACTTTTAATCAAAAAATAATTTTGCCTAAAATTCTTCATGCTAAGGTGATTACTAGACATAAACGCAAAAAGAAACATAGTCAACATCTTATAACTCTTCCTTTTTGTATGGATCGCCGCAATCATGATCACTCCACTAATAACTGTCAAGATTTACATTACAAAATAAAACAACTCATTGATAATGATATTATTTGTACATCATCTTGTAATGAGTTATTTTTCAATAGTAATTTTTCTAAATAATATCTAAGTATCTATTATGTTGCTCCACACTATGTAGCACTGTTAGCTTACTCCTTGGGGGCTCATTGTCATGCATAGTATAATAGACTTTGTGAGTAGCATAATAGGCCCAGTTTACCTGTGTTCCTACACTTGGGGGGCAAGGGTATTCTATCTGTAGACACCCTAAATTGTCCTTTTTCATTTCTATATTAATTTAATTAATATTGCCTATAACAATATAGTTAATTCTTATAAATTAACTATATTTGTTATATTCGACTATTTATTTAATTTTATTAAATAAATTCATCACCTTGTATTTAAATTTAATTTAAATACTATCCCCAATATATTAAAATTTATTTTAATATATGTTTCCTCCATATTTCTTTTAAAATAAATTTTATTTATTTAATCCCTCCATTTTCTCTAAAATTCTTCTAAACCTCATTTAAATTAAATTTAATTTAATTTAAATTTTACTTCTCCTTGCTTTTGGCTAAATTCAGCCTAATCACACTTAAAAGGTAAATAAACTCATTTTAGCCTTAATCACTTGCACACACATGTGACTTGAAAAGTCAACTCC
>MU224482.1:860954-871602 GCA_018584345.1 Thuja plicata | reverse complement strand
CCATTTTATGGTCACAAAGTGGCTCAAACATTGTCGACTATTATGGAGCCAAGTGTCCCTCAAGGTGCACCAGGCAACAAAATTACTGATATTTAGGAGTCTATTTCTTGGAGCTCACGAGGGGTGTCGACGATATGTTAGGTGCTACAAGAATGTGTCATGAAGGCCTATGATAACCTATCTCATATTTTGGATATTCACTTCCATTTTCATTTGCCGACCCAATCTCGGTTGATGCAAAAACTTGCAATGTTGTGCAGTTGAAAGCTGAAACATTGCATATCTTGAAAACCGCTCATCCTTGCATCAAACCATCTCTGCCAATAGCTCTAGAATTTTGGGTGAATGCTATTAATTACCCTATTATGCTCACAAAGTGGTTCAAACATTGTCGACTGCTATGGAGCTAAGTGTCCCTCAAGGTGCACCAGGCAACAAAATTACTGAGATTCAGGAGTCCATTTCTCAAAGATCATAAGTGTTATCAACTATCTGTTAGGTGCTACGAGACCGTGTCATAGAGGCCTATGATAACCTATCTCATATTTTGGAGATTCACTTCCATTTTCATTTTCCAACCCAATCTCGGTTGATGCAAAAACTTGCAATGTTGCACAATTGAAATCTGAAACATTGCATATCTTTATAACCACTCATCCTGGCATCAAACCATCTTCGCCAATAGCCCTATAATGTTAGATTAATGCTAGAAATGACCCTTTCATGGAGGTGAAGTGGCTCGAGCATTTTTTATCGCTATGGAGCCAAGTGTCCCTCAAGGTGCACCAGGCAACAAAAGTGTCGATCTTTAGGAGTCCGCTTCTTAGAGATCGCGAGGGGTATCGACAAGCCATCAGGTGCTATGGGACCATGTCATGGAGGCTTGCGATAAAATATCTCATATTTTGGAGATTCTCTTTCATTTTCATTTGTCAACCCAATCTCGGTTGATGTAAAAACTTGCAATGTTGCGCAGTTGAAAGCTGAAACATTACATATATTGAAAACCACTCGTCCTGGCATTGAACCATCTCTTCCAATAGCTCTAGAATGTTGGGTGAATGCTAGAAGCTTCCCTATCATGGAGGAGAAGTGGCTCAAATGTTTTCGACCGCTATGGAGCCAAGTGTCCCTCAAGGTGCACCAGTCAACAAAAATTTTGATATTCAAGAGTCCATTTCTCAAAGATTGTAAGGGGTATCGAAAAGCTGTTAGGTTCTACATGACTGTGTCATGGAAGCCTATGATAACCTATCTTATATTTTGGAGATTCACTTTCATTTTCATTTTTAGACCCAATCTCGGTTGATGCAAAAACTTGCAATGTTGCACAGTTGAAAGCTGAGACATTGCATATCTTGAAAACCGCTCATCATGGCATCAAACTATCTCCGCCAATAGCTCTAAAATGTCAGTTGAAGGCTAGGACTAACCTTTTCATAGAGGTGAAGTGGCTCAAATTTTGTCGACCGCTATGGAGCCAAGTGTCCCTCAAGGTGCACCAGGCAATAAAATTGTCAATATTCAGGAGTCCATTTCTCAGAGCTCGCGTGGGGTATTGACAAGCCATTAGGTGCTATAGGACCATGTTATGGAGGCCTACGATAACCTATCTCAAATTTGATATTTTATTTCATTTTCATTTACCGACCTAATCTTGGTTGATGCAAAAACTTACAATGTTGCTCAGTTAAAATCTAAAACATTGCATATCTTAAAAACTGCTCATCCTGGCATCAAATCATCTCCACTAACACCTTCAATTTTACATTTAAATGGTAGGAATAACCTTGTTATGCTTCACTACTCATTCGAACATTCAAGACCACAATGTACTGGTGCATCCCTTAACGTTCTTGTAGTGCCCTAAATAGGTATAGGTGGTCAAAATGCTCCAATAGGACTAAAATTGGGTAGGATTGATATTTTTGATCTTACATGAACTATTATCACTTCATTAAGGTGTTGGAATGAAAATTATGAGTCTAGGTTTATAAAATAAAACATGCATATTCTCATTAAGTATGAATCATTCAGTAATAATATACATAGATACACATGCAAGCATAAATATAAGGCTTACGCAATTTAAAAAGCATAAGACATCCACATAAACATAAATTATTCTACATCAATATACATTATATATTCGTAAAGCATGAAGAAAAATATATATGTCCAATAATGTCATAGATCAAATATGTCCAATAAAGTTAAATTGGCATCGTGAAAGCCAAATGGATATAGAACACGTCACTTATATAATATACAAAAAAATATGTCCAATAATGCCATATTGGCTTATAATGATTATTCCTAATCTAGTCATTTCCTGAAAGGGGAAGAAAACAAATCTCGGGCTGTCTTCAATCGTCGCATCGATGGAGATGCAGTACTCTTTCGAGTGCACTCACTAGTCCTCCTGCCTAGACTCTTCTACAACTCGAGATGATAAAATAACAAGTATAAACATCAATAACTAATATGCATCGAAATTTAATTATAGGATGACATAAAATAGAATATTTGCCTACCCCTACCAAATAGTCGCTATGTACATCCATCGAAGGGGCACGCTGATGATCTGGAGTAATGAGTCCCTACAACAACGA
Organism: Thuja plicata; assembly: GCA_018584345.1. Classification (NCBI taxonomy): domain Eukaryota; kingdom Viridiplantae; phylum Streptophyta; class Pinopsida; order Cupressales; family Cupressaceae; genus Thuja; species Thuja plicata. Next base: position 868,990 of record MU224482.1, on the reverse strand, counting down.
TCAAAATAATATTTAAAATACATACATGAATATCATTCAAAATTTCAATACAAATTATTAAAATAATAATTCTAATTAAGTAATATCTTTCATACCTTGGTCAGTGCGTCAAAACTAGCTATAGCTGCAGCTACACCACGATTCAAACTATCGCGAACACAAGGAGGAGTCTTTGTTGTCAATAACTGAAAATGAAACAAAAAGAGTATTATGTAGTTATGAAGAATACCTATAATATTTTACAACCCCACTAATTAATAAATGATACGTCTATGAAGGTGCCACCTCATCTTTCAGTGTGCGGTGTCGATGTCGTAGCTCTAGCATTAAACTAGTGCACATGTATGGTAATTTATAAGATAACCATTAATATAAGAACAAACCCCTGACTTGTTAATTATAATGTATTCTTACATATATACCTTTGGACTAAATAATGTCATCACAAAGCCAGGTGAAGGAATGTGATCATTGCCATGAGAATTTTGACTTTGGATTTTGATCAAGTTTGTCTACTAATTTAGTTATTCATTCATTTATTAATTAAATATAATCAAGTAAATCAAATTAACATGCAAATAAACATACGTCAACAAAATGTGAATGATGCCCTTCACTGTCTAATGTCAACGTTGATGGTCCAACAGTGAACTAATGTACATGCACAATAAGTTATGAGATAAACATTCATATAATTATAGAATAATCAAATGTATACTTTAAAAAGTGTTTTATTTGATACATACTTGTGGAGTTGATAACATGGTGTATAAGGGGTCTGGGGGCTTATTGACACTCTTTCCCTGATTTTCATCATAAACAATAGATACTAATTTAATTTAATTCGTTAATTTAAAAATGAAATATGATCAAATAAATTCAATGAACTTGCAAATATTTACCTGTGCATCAATTCTAAATGTTGCATTGATAAAATCATCAGTCATCGGTCCATCATCCTCTTCCTCTCTATCGGCAGTACCAAATGTGTACAAGGATCCACAAAAATGACAAAAATTACCCCTCGCAAACTGACCATGGTTACCCTCGACTAGAGGAGTGGCGCACTAAATGAGAGTCTATGTCAGAGCACTAATCGTGCCTAGTGTGTCCACCTCCACATGTTCCATGAATACTAACATGATCCACCTGTGGCTTGCCACTGGGAAACCTAGGTGCATTAGGGTCACAATGTGCCATAGGTCTATCAAATGATGACCCCCCACCTCTACCTTGAGACTCTAGAAAGTCAAAATAATTTGGCACCTCCTTCAAGACAAAATCACAATAGAGTTTCCTCAGGAAATAGATAGGAACCTCATGATTGTTACAGGGAGGGGAATCAAAGACCATCCACCATCTATCCCAAAAGTTTTTTTATATCTTCATTCAAGCACCAATGAATTGGGAACCTCTTTGTTGTAGTTTTAAGAGTTTCAGTTTCCCTTGGATTTTTAAAGAGGTTACAAATGTCTTCTTTTGTGATTTCTTTCTTTTAATGCCCTCATATGATAATTTATTTGCATAATATTATTATTTTCTTCTCTTTTGTCATGCCATAAATTTAGTTGCCCACTAAATGAACCTACATGGGTCAAGAGTAATTCTAATGATTTTGAAAGTGTTGCCCTTCTAGGATTTGTATCAATAGAATCTTTTAACCTCCTAATTAAAGATTTTATTTCTGTTTTCCCTCTTTCTATTTTGTTAATCAAATTTTCATGTGTTCCAAGAGGAGGTTTCTCGATTGGTGGAGGCAGTTGGGGTTCATTTTCTTGATTATTTTCAACATCCATTTGTTCATGAGGAGAAGATGGAGGGTTTGGTTGAGGGTTTTCTGTGGGGAGATCATTCCTTCTTGGCAATTAAAAGAAAAACTATTTTAAAATTCTAATTAAATATAAAATTTAAGACAAGAAACTTTGACAATCAAATTTGATTGAAAACTAAAAATTAAACCTAAATTTCAATTCAAATAAAATACATGGTTGTAGAATCACTTACCTCTTCTTTCGGTTTGACCTTGATGATGTCATGGAGCCATGTTTTTCTTAAATTTGATGGAACAAAACCCACAATGAATCGCGTATGCGCTATTTTCTCTGATTTCTTGGCTAGCCGCGGGTTTGGGAAAACAAAATGAGCCACTTTTGTGGCTACCCTAACTTTATATTAAACCATATAGCGCATGCAGGATAAAGCATGTACGTGCTATAGCCCATACATTCTATGTGCGTATGGGGGACCAAAAAGGTATTTGGGACCTTTTTGGTCCCCCATCTTGGTGCATATACCCCCCATAATCATAATATAACCACCTTTTGACAAGTTGGCAAGAGTTACGACACACCTTATTGTGGTAAAGGGTATTTGAACCATGATAAAATTACAAGTATAACCCATTATCTTTACTCCACATGTCTACCTATACATACCCATGCTCTCCATATGACGAGTGTCAAAAGGCAATGGAATCTCCCAACCCAATCCCAAATGATCAAATACTCAACTAGCCTATATCCAGAAGTTTGGATCCTACATGATCCACCATAAGCAAGCTCACATGCACATGGTGAACACAACCAACACCACGTAGCAATGAAATAAAAATATACAAGGGGGCACTAGATCTGGGAAAAGCAATAAGATGAAAGAACATAACACACTCAGGAAATTTGATTGAGTGGAAACCAAAAGGAAACACAAATAACACATAGCTCAATTGGCCACTTTCCAAGAGCACGGATTCCCATATAATCCATAATTCTTCTTGTTATCATGGGAGGATGACACACAATGCCCAAAAAATAACCATTCACTCAAAATTCTGGCGAATTCGGCAACAAGGAAAAAATCCACAAATTTAACTTGACAGAGCACTTTCACATTGGGATATAAAAATAGTGGGAATTTCCTCTATCCATTCCAGCTCTACAATCCTAGTCCTTATAGAAAAGGCCACCCAAAAAAAAATTAAAACAATCCCATAAGGCAACATACAAGAACTGGGTGACATGCAAAATGAGGCAACCCTAAAACACACAAAATCCAAACATCTCAGAATTTGATGAAATAGAAAACCCACTTCTAAAACATACCCAAACTACCAAATATCAAATAAAATTAAAATTTTTAGGCACACATACAAATTTTGGCAACATAACTAGATAAAAACTTCAAACTTCAAACGTGGAAAACACCTAATTGCACATGCTCGTCCAACCGGGTCATAGAAATGCATAAAAAAGGGGGAACACTAGTTCTCAACCCCAAAATATTTCATGATCAAAATAATCAATTAAAATGGAGAGAAACAATAAAAATGAGCAAGCCCTACCTCACACAGCTGGTAAAAACCAAGAAGGGAAAGAAAATTGAGAAGAGCCCAAGAAATAAAAAATGGCTCCATAGAAACGAAAGCAATTATGGCATGATTCCAACGAGCCACTACCCACAAAACTATGGCAAGCGGATCGATCACCACAAACAAAAAATCCACTTCCTCCCAAGATGATTTGGAGCAAAAAATCCAAATACAAAAAATTGAGAAGTTAAAAACTCACTTTTTTCCTCATATAAGCACTTTTATAAAAGTGACTTATAAATTAGAATATTAAGCCACTTAATAGACTAATAGGCTATTTTCCCAAATTAATTAAAACAATTCCAAGAATTTGGAATTCAACTACAACAAATTAGCTGGAAAATAATTAAAATAAATCAAATCATTAAAATTCCCTAAAATAATTAAATCAATATTTAAATTAAATAAATTCTGCGACAACTCGGAACCCTAAATGCCCAGACACACTCACTGGTCAATTCACTTAATGCATTATAAATGTGGATTTACCACAATAACTAGAGGGATAATATTAATAACAATATTATATATACATCACTCATACAGGGATGACATTGGCTCAACATAATCAAGCTCACTATCTCATGGTGCCACTGTCAGGGATATAGGTACACACTCGAATCCTGTACTCAGGATTAATGTACCTGGTACCTATTCAGTAAACAAGCAAACATCAAGTGCATCTGCTCAATCATATAAATAGTCGAAGCACAAACAAACACATAATCATGTTGAAGGAGAACGAGACATCGTGTAGATCTTGCAAGAAAGTGACTATGACTCTGTCGCACTTTGTACTAACACCAAAAGGCAAAATTCATAGTGGTGGTGCAGTACAACATAGTAATATAATCACATGATAACACATTTAACTTATTAAAGCATTTAAATCATCATTTACAGCTATCTAAGCATATATCTACTGAAGGTAAAAGACATATATCCACAACATAAGAGCACCATAATAATGAGTCAAATAACATCCATCAGATATAGACATAATCCTCAATCCAATATCTGAATACAAAGTAAACCAGGCATCATCATAAAGCATCATCATGCAGATATGATCAAAATATTACTTAACATCATAATCTAATATTTAAAAATAGCAATGATACATGTAACTAAAATAAGGTATGGTAATCAGTTACATCACTTAGTGCAATCACTAGGTCAAATCACATAGATGACATGGAATAACAACATCAGGGTACAATCTGATAACTTATGATCCAAATAGTATCTCAACAAGGTAAAAAATCATAATTGGGTAACCACTGGCACATACCTTAGTGAAACTATCAACTCGCATCACAAGAAAAATATGCAGATATAAATCATAGCCACAACAGTAGTCTCAGATTGAGCATGAGAATAATTGAACTGGGTGCATCCCATAATGTCAACATAACATCATCACAAATGAATAAACAATAAAACATGATAATTCCTCAAAAATCAAAATAAAAGTCTCAGAAGACTTAGCATCACCAATAGTTATACAACTCACATAAAAACATAAACAAGATGTCGATGCAATAACATAGATAAGATCATCCTGAAGGTACAACCTCTCATGGGTCCAAAATGATCATGAAATACACACACATAAAACCATCAAAGCCACATCCACTAGGATGGCATGCAGAACACAAATGGGAGAGGCACTACATCATCCCCCCAAAGACTAGGCTTACTCCTAGAAGCTTGCAAGTCAAACCTAAAAGAGCACAGCAAGTGCGAGATCAAAAAATAATAATCTATAATGTGAGAATAACCATACAACTACTCTACAAGTCTGGCCAAATCAAACCAATTCCTTACAAGCCAGTTCCAATAATTACAGAAAGGATCGGCACACACCTAAGAGCATCAACATTATCTCAAAGTCCACTAAATAAGAACTCAATATGCGCTAGGAAGGATACATCTTGTCATGATCTCTTCCCAAAGAGACATAACACCATCCACTCTACCTCATATAACAACTAAATAGTGCCCACCGCGATCACACCAAGAAATTCCAAGTCATCAACTCAAGAATATGGGAGGAATCATCCCAAAATGTTAAAAGAACGCCATCATGCCCATCTAGAGCATTCTTAAATCCAACCAGAATCTCACTAACTCTCCCAAGAATCTTAAAAGGTGAAGATTCTCTGCCAAAATTGCACTCTTCTAAGGGATACTACATCAAACTTAGGTGTACCATGGGATAAAAATGTACAAGGTTTCCTCTCGAAACCAAGAGCACTCAAAAAATAAAGGCTCATTAGTGCATTTCTTCTTAAAAGAACACTCGAGCACAACTAAACAATAAGCATATGAGCAATATGGTTCCTCCAATGCCAAGATCTCAACTATAGCTGGATACCAGGGTCACTTAGCCCAATCAAACCCCGGTCTTACCTTCAACAAGGAAATGAATCCAAAAGGTGAACACCATCTTACAGTCAAATCCATAACCAATCTCAGGATTGTAAGATACGCCCACCACTATCGTGTCCTTCTAGCCTAAAGATAGGAATACCAAACTACTAATGATCCTTTGACAATTAGACCTCCAACATGGAGTCTTGACAAGAAGAGAATAACTTAATCAATATAATATCATATTCATAACCATAAGGAGATATAAGTGTCAGAGCATCAATACTGGAAAGGGAGTCTCTCTACCTCCATACTAAGTTAGTCCAAGAAGAGTCGGGGGAGCCCACAACTCAAGATGACATCAGGAATACTCACCAACTAAAAAATACAAACAATGGTGTATCCAACAGCTCCACATCCACTCTAAAAGAGGCAAGCACAAAATTAATGCATGGTCATCAAGACCCACAACACAAAGCAAACTCATAGGTGGACTAAGTCACACCCAATTGTCCAGAATTACTCAATGCTAAGAAAGGAAATGCTCAAGGTCTCCAAATCACATCATGGGAGCACACAAGATTCATATGAGCATGCATGCTAAAACCAAATCATTAATTCAAGCTCAACCAATACCACATAAGGTAAACATGAATATTAACAAGAAATGGCATTTACACAAAGATTTCATTCAATGCACCAAAGATGTTTTACAGAAAATAACTATTCATTCATTAACAATTGCGCCTACTTCAAGGACTATAATCTCATTTAACATGATTTATATTCACTCATCCATTGCAAAATGTAGCTATGGATATTCATACCAAGGATATTTACAATCCAATGCATTTCTAAATCAATTAACACTTAACAAGAATATACATCATTACCAACTTTCTTTTCTCTTCATTTACCACACAAGATTTTCTCATAATTAAAATAAACAACATTCTCATTAACATCTTTACAACTACTTAGAAAACACATTGTAGAATGTTCTCTATGATTTTCTCCCTTGCACATACTACCAGAGGTTCATTTTGAACATGATAGAGTCATAAAAAATAAAACTGGGCAGCAATAGAAAACATTTGAAATAGTCACCACAAAATAAAAGGGGAAAACCCAAATGGGGGAATTATCAATTCCAATGGTAAATCCCCAAAAATGTGCACATTTAGACAATAAATCAAATGTGACAACTATCACAAAGAGATATGTAGGGAAGTTTTGGTGACTAGTCCAAACAAGGAAAATACCAAAATGATGCTAGCCCACACAACACATGGAAAGATCCACCAAGAAAATAGAATAAATCACCAATTGTGAATTACATTCACAAAACACTGTGACTTAAATCCATCACATAAGAGTGAGTAATTTCCACATGGTACTGAGAAATACATCATCCCAACAACGTTAGATAACATGCCCACACACATCAAACAACGAATCATCAATGGTCTCAATCATATGCTTAACTATAACTTCTATAAATGCAACAATATTATTTCCTAATAAAATTTATTTATTCATTTCCATGCAATGCAACAATTTCCATTATGTAGGGTCTTAAACAAATGAGGGTCAAAGGACTAATTCTAAACATATGCTGAATACACAACACGATTTCTCCGGGTAAGCAACACAACATGCACGAGGGTGATTGTGCCACAAGGGTATGCACACAAGGGTCAAAACATGAGACTCAATATCTCAAAGGGGTGCTCAACATGCTAAAACAAGAGAGTTTACACAATAATGGTTCAATAAATGATTGGACAACAACTACAATGGTTCTTCCCACAATGGGGCATACAGAACTTTCACCACGAGTCTTCAAAGTGGTTATAAAAATACGACAACACTCTACTCAAAATGGATAGATAATCGCTACTACCACAATGACCTTATTGCACTAAAAAAAAGGTAGATGCAAGGTCACAAGGTACAAAATTCTAGGTTCACATGATTCCATTGAGCAAGCAATTCCAACACATGCTTCACAACCACATAAATTTTCTAAAAGGAATAACCAATAAATTTGGGGACATAACTCATTAACCCAAATGATCTATTGCAATAAATAATTTCATTCCTTATTACCAAAGCATATCTCTTTCAATAAATACCATGATATATAAGCATTTCTCTACGAGAGGAGTGCATAACATGTTAGGAATAAGGTGTCTCAACCTTGGATAATTCCTATTCTTATTATTTGTTTTGTAAAATGTATTTTCTTGCAAATAATGTAATTAAGTGTGAGTGTACATGTCTAGTTGGCATGTTGATG
>MU224482.1:842816-860904 GCA_018584345.1 Thuja plicata | reverse complement strand
TGGCATGTTGATGTGTCACTCCACTTGATGTGTCGGCATCTTGAATGGTGTGTAAGGAGATCATGGCTGAAACGGTTATGACAGATTCCTATGACACGTAAGAGCTATTTCTAGGAGATTTCAATGACAGGTGAAGACATGCAAGACATGTGGCAACTGATAATGCGGCTATCTTTGGAAGTTGCCCTAAAAAGGAAAGTGCATGATATTAGAATTTTTTAGGGTTACAGAAAAGGATACAAAAAAGAGTGTATTGTTGGTATAATCTAGTGCTACCAGATTTGTCTGTGTGTGTTGATTGTCTCCTGAAAGAACTTGCATTGCAAGTGTGTTGTAACCGTTGTGTTGAAGATAATACATTGTGTAGGTTTTGGAGTGCTCAGGTTTTTTACTGAAAGGTTTTCCCCAGGGTAAATCATTGTGTCATTCTCTATTTTCTGTATGCATGGTATGTGACTGCAATATCATTGTTAAAGTAGTTAACGAATCTGAAATTGTAAGGATTTAAAATAATTTGCACAATACTTTCCTATAGAGATTAGTGTAGGAAGTTGTTTCCGCACCTGAGTTTCCTTACATAACAATGCAAGAATAAGATGCCACATATAACTAACATGAATTAGTTCATTTACTTTCTCATTAATCAATAACCATAAGAATACAATGCATGTTATTCCAAAAGGGAGTAAAAAATAGGCACTCAAGGCCAAACATGGACGTCGAACCATGACTCCAACTAAGAGATAATACATGCAATCAAGCCACACAAGGGCATATCAACTCCTACAATAGTCAAGGGTCAACATATACACATTAGATATCATGTTATAACAAAAGACAACACAACCACCATTCTAGGGCATCCATGCAAATGGACTGCGCAAGGGCTAGACTCGACACTCAGAAACAAGGAGAAACTCACCATAATATCATCTAAAGTGCATAATAGAGGCCCGCACACAAGCATATCATCCATCCCTGAAAGGCGCAAGATTTAGGAGGTACTCTTCCTCTCACAAATGTCACTTCTATCGGTTCCTCCAGAACACTCATGAATGCCAAGCCTAGGCACCCATGTAACAAGCTACCACTACTCGCAAAACTACTCACATGCGCTCGCACACCAACAAAATCAACTAAGCGGGAAATATATACCAAGAGATCCCAGCATTAGAATATGGGCTTTGATACCAAATGTAATGCCCCACCCGGGAATCCTTGGACACAAGGATAAACAATAACTAAAGTAACAATAACTTTTAAAAAAAAAAGAGTAAACAACATATAAACATAATGCAAGCGGAAGACTAAACACAACAACCAAAGATTCGCAAGCCCTAACAATAACAATGATTCATTTACCATCTACATGAATGGAATATAAGGTTCATCTAGATTACTATGTGAACATACAATCAATGCTTTTTAAACCCAAGGTACAATTCATACTATGGTTAATCATACAAGTTCATTTACCAAATTAATTCGCAAGGACAACCACATATTATATTTGCCGACACAAAAACATCTGATACTCAAACTATTTTGATTTAGGAAGGTGTATTTCTAAAAAGGGTATATGAAAAACCAACTTGCATCTTTCGGTCAAGGACAAAGATTCCCTCTGTCCACAATACGAGTAATTCCAGTAGGAAATTCGTACGAGTATACAAAGGTTGTCTTACGAGAGTCCCTTAGTTTCCATACGAGCAACTAGAAAAGATGATACGAGCAAGATCTTTTTTTGTACGAGTCCCTATAGGGTCCCATATAAAAAAAAAACCCTAACTCATACAAGATCCCATAGCTACTCGTACGAGATGCTACCCTCCTGACCCAAAGATGAAAATTAGGAAATTTTAGGCTAAAACCATGAAGTAAACTCCACACCGGGGAGTGTCAGAAGCAGATGAATCAAGGAGGTAAACACTTGATTACCCCAAAAGCATAAATACAACATAATTGAAAGAAGTCTAGATCACCTAACATCATATTACTATAATCCAAATTAAAAAAATGAGGGTACACATCAAGTACATAAATATGAGCACAAAGTACTACATAAATAAATAAGGGTAACCTGAAGAAGTAAATGAGTAGCAAGATCCAATCCTGTAGCTGGAGGAAGACCAACTCTATACTCTGATCCCCAGCAGTTGTATAGGATTTCAATGTCATCCAACCATGTGGAACCCATAGGCCCACCATATCGTGCTCATGGAGATAATGACTCGACCACAGGCACATAAGACACACAAACATGCAAGAGGCTACACATGCCAGTCAATGCATGGCTTAAGGTACACATATAAACATGAAATTAAATAAAATATTCTAGGTCACTACTCAAAAAAAACTAAGGATACTTTTTAGGGACTTTGATGGAGTGTCAGCGTCTTTCTTGTACTAGCCCAAGCGGTATGTCATACGGTAACTCAACTCCCTCGGGAGGCCTCATATCATGTCCTCATACTAGCTCGCGTAGGAGACTAGTTATCATCAGAAAATGCACCTATTGGAAATGAGTTGAGGAACTGAGAGTGGAGGGTTGAATCAGTTACCACAAAAACAAATCCAAGTCCCTTAGATGTATTAAACAAATTTATCATTGTTGCTCGGTCAACACAGATATTTTATTGTCACTCGATTAACATAGCAAATCTTAAGATATTAATTGTGATTATCCTTTAGTAATTAATTGCATAAACATAAACCATAAATAAAATGAAATGTACACAAATAACACCAAGAATTAATGTGGAAACCCAATATGGGAAAAACCACTAATTGCGACTAGTCATTGTTTTTCACTCTTCTGAAGTGAGCCCTATTAGGAGCCAACCCTATTAAAGGTTACAATAACACACTATTAGGTGTGACCCTGTTAGAGGATTTAATCACCTTGTAAGGAGTGACCTTGTTAGAGGTCTTCAAACACTTCAATGCAGAAATGTCACCTTGTGAGAGGATTTACAAAAGACTGTTAAGAGATTTTGATCACTCCTACAATTGTTAGAGAGTAACAATGGATTGACCTGTTTTAATAAGCAACTATCTTTTCTAATTCAGATCTTTGTTCTATATTTAATTACTTGATCCTCATTGATTATATATTCTGTTGCAACTTTGTGTGTTATATCCCCAATCAAAATCCCATCTGATTTCACCTTCACTCTTCATATCAAAAACATATATCTTCCCTTGCTTCATGATACATATTCAATCCAAACTTGACCTTATATATATATGATAAGCCTTGTCAAGTTGGCCTTAATATACTTCCAAATAAATAATAAAACTCATGTCTATCAGTTGCATATAACCATTTAAACATAAAATGTAAACTACTATTAGTCGATTGACACTAACTGTTTAACTCAGTGAACACTCAAATCCTTCAATGCTCGACCAACACTATAATGTCCAAGTGAACTCAGTTAGAACTAAAAATCACTTTGGTCTTCTTCAATTCCTGCGAGTGCTTAGCACAGACTGACTGTGCTTAGATAGAATTAGACATTTGTGTAAACATCACTATACTTGTGTAGACATCAATTAAAATACACAATTGAATAATTGTCATCAACAATCTCCCTCTTTGGCATTGATGGCAACACAACATGTCATAATACAAAGGATTATAGAGAAACAGACATAAGAATGAAATTTTATTAATGTCCTTAGCTTCATTCTGATTCTCATCCAAAAACTCCCTATGTCATCACAATCTCTGAAATACAGATTTCTCCATCTTACATTAATCTTTGTTTCTGTTAAAGTTTTCTCCCTTTGCCATCAATCTCTCCATCAGTAATCTTTATGACTTTAGAGCTGAATTTCTGGCTTTGATTGTGTGTGTTTTTTAGCATCAACATTTTGGATCACACTCCGTGATCGATTTAATATTTATGACATCAATAATCTCTCCCTCTTTGGCAACCAATTCCAAAGACACCAACTGATATATAAATCCAATGAAGTTGTAATGTACATGTATGTACTGATTCATATGCAATAATCTCTAAATATATACATCAACATGTTAAGTCTATTCTGTAGCTCGATTGATGCATCACCAAACTGTGTTTTAGTGAGCCTCAGTTAGGGGAATCACCCCTAGCTTTCCTCTAAGATACAAAAATGCATCCTTAGGTAATGGTTTTGTGAATATGTCTACATTTTGTTCTTTAGTATTCACATATTCCAATCTTACTTCCTTGTCTTGAACCAATTCTCTCAAGAAATGATACTTTATTAAAATATGTTTATTCTTAGTATGCATCACAAGGTTCTTTAAACTGTTAATAGCACTGGTGTTGTCATAATAGATAATGATTGGTTCTTTGATTTCTTCCTTCATACCTAACAATAGTTGTTTGAACCATATGATATTTGAACAATTTACTATTGCAGCAACATACTCTATTTCTATTGTAGACTGAGAAATGTAGTTTTGTTTCTTGTTTGTCTAGGAGACTAATATCTTTCCAAGAAATAATGCTCCACCACTTGCACTCTTTCTTTCATCAACACTTCCAACCCAATCAACATCAGTAAAATTCTTCAAATCAAAGTTTCCTCCTTTCTTATACCATAATCCATACTCTTGAGTACCCTTAAGATATCTCAGAATCCTTTTGATAGCCATCAAATTATTATCTCTAGGATTAGCTGAAAACCTTGCAACAATACCAACTGCTAATGCAATATCAGGTCTAGTGTGAACAACATATTGAATTTTACCAATCATGGATCCATAGGTATTCTAGTTTACTTCCTTTGAATCATCATCCTTAGACAACTTATGTCCAGTAGGCATGGGTGTTCCAACTGGTCTGGAATCTTCCATCCAAAATTTCTTCAGTATATATTTGATGTATTTAGACTGGGTAATGTAGATACCATCCTTTATCTGATAAAATGCTAAACCAACAAATAATTTTATTTCACCAAACATAGACATCTCAAATTCCCTACTCATAGCTTCAGAGAATGATTTGCATAAGTCATCATAACCAGTAAACAGTATATCATCCAAAATTATTTTTGCTAATAGTATCTTGTTCTGAGGTTCTTCTTTGATATACAAGATACTATTATCATTAGTTCTCTCAAATCCAATACTTATCAATTAACCATGCAATCTTTCATACAAGGCTCTAGGAGCTTGTTTCAATCTATACAATGCTTTATGCAGTTTGCAAACCATATTCCATTTGCTAGGATCTACAAAACCTTCAGGTTGCTCAATATAGACTTCCTCTTCAAGAATTACATTCAGGATTGCAAAGTTTACATCCATTTGATATACCTTGTATCCATTGTGTGCATCATATGCTAGAAGAGTTATGACTCCTTCAAATCTTGCAACAGGAGCATAATTTCCTCCATAATCAATACCCTCTTCTTGAGCATATCCTTTACATACTAATCTTGCCTAGTTTCTGGAAACTTCTCCTTTTTCATTCATCTTATTTCTAAAAATTCCACTTAGTACCAATCACATTCATATCTTTTGGTCTAGGTACAAGAGTCCAAGTTTTGTTCTTTTCTATCTTCTCAATCTCTTCATTCATTTCTTCTATCCAGCTTACATCATTCAATGCATCTTTAATAGTTTTAGGTTCATTTTCACTAATAAAACATGTAAATTTGATTTTGTTCCTTGTCATTACACCTTCTGTTTGATCTCCAATTATTTGTTCAAGTGCATGATGCCTTCTAACATATTTAGCAAGTACAGGATCCTTCTTTCTTGATTCTGGGCTTGTTCCACTTGGTTCACCATGCTCAAAAGTTTTATTATGCTCTTCTGTCTGATAATCAACTTCCATGGTCTAAGACTTGGGTGCCTCTATCTGAGACTTGGGTGCCTCTGTCTGTGACTTGGTTCCCTCTGTCTGTGACTCAGTTTCCTCTATTAGCATCTCGGGTTGCATAGGCTGCAACTCAGGTTGAACTGTTTGAGTTTTTGCAAATGAATTCAATGGTTGATAGGGATGTTTTCCAATCAACATTGCATGTGTCTTAGGTATAGTATCGGGTTCATAATACACAAAATTTTTGTAGTCCTCAAGATCTTTACTACTCTGTTCTTCATTTCTTTCTGTAAACTCATCAATCTTTACATGCACAATTTCTATGACTTTATGAGTAGTAAGATTCAAACATTTATATGCTTTGCTTTTGTAGGAGTAGCCTAGGAATAAACCTTCATCACCTTATACATCAAATTTTCCATTTCTTGCTTCCTTCAATATGTAACATTTACTTCCAAATACTTTGAAATAATAAACATTAAGTTTATAGCCATACCATAATTCAAAAGGTGTCTTCTTAGTACCTTTCTTTAGTTGAATTTAGTTCAAGGTGTGAATTCCAGTGTTGATGGCTTCCTTCCAGTATTTGGTAGCAACATTATTTTCAATCATCAAGGTTCTTGCACAATCCATAATGGATTTGTTCCTTCTTTTTGCTATACCATTCTGTTGTTGTGTACCTGGGGCAGATACTTGTCTCTTGATTCCTCTTTCATTCCAGAATTCATTAAATTCATTAGAAATGAATTCACCTCCTCTGTTAGATCTTAAGCATTTAAGTTTCTTTCTTGTCTCTTTTTCAACTCTAGCAAGGTACCACTTGAACTTCTAAAAAAGCTCTAATTTTTCTTTGAGAAACATAATATTCATCATTCTGGAAAGGTCATCGACAAATAGAATTAAATACTTCTCACCTATGTAACTTTTTGTTCCAAATGGTCCACACAAATCAGTATGCACCAATTCCAATACTTCATCTGTATTGTAGTTCTTTCTCTTGAAGCTAGTTTTTCCCATCTTCTCAATTTGACATTGTTTTCATATTGCTAATCCAGGTTTCTTTAAAATAGGAATACCTATTACTCTTTTGTTCTTGCTTATGTTGACCAGGTTATCAAAGTTCACATGACATAACCTTTTATGCCATAACCATCTTTCTTCTTCTTGTGCAATAAAACATGAACTTTCATTGAGATCAAGATAAAATAGATTACCTTTTATTTGCTTGTCAATTCCAACTAGGTTTCCCTTACCATCCAGGAGCTTGGCCTTACCATTTATGAATTCTACCTTGAAACCAATGTTATTCAGTTGTGCCACACTTAGTAGATTATGTCTTAGTCCTTCAACCCAATAATCATTATCACATTTGATTCCTTCTGTTATAGAAATACAACCTTTACCTTTCACATAGTAGGGTTCATCATTCCCAAACCTGACACTCCCACCATAGTGCTCAAGATGTTCAAATTTCATTTTATCACCAGTCATGTGGTGAGAACAACCACTATTAATTATCCAAGTGTCATTCTTCCTAATATGAGAGTATAGTGTTTTATTTTCATTATCTTCATTATCTGACTCATCCTTAATAGCAATGTAAACCATTTCATCTTCATCTTCATCACTATCAGAATCTTTATCAATATAACAAGATTTCTTACCTTTGTCCTTGTAGCTTTTGTAGCTTTTGAAATATTTCTTTCCTTTGTACTTTTTGAAATTTTTCTCACCTTTGTCTTCCTTGTTTGGACACTTAGCAGCAATGTGACCAACCTCATCACATGAAAAGAAAATCAATGGTATTCTTCCTTTGTACTGTCCTTTTCCTTTTTCAGCTCTCCTTTCAAGTAATGCTTCCATGATTTCCAGATCTTCATCATCATTTTCATCATCAGTGTCACTATCAATCTATTTTCCTTTCATATTCCCAAGGTTTAATTTAGCTTTGAATGCATACTCAAGATTGTTGGGATTAGGAGAATAATTTTCAAAGTTATCCAACTCAAAAGTTGTAAGTCTTCCAACCAATCCATCTAGACTTATACCATTACTGCATCTCATCTCTTGAATAGCTGAAAATATAATTGCATAGATGGGAAGTAATGTCCTCGATACCTTACTAACCATTGTTGTGTCTTCAATCACTCCACCGGTAGCTCTGATGGCACTGACACTTTTCTTGATTCTTTCACTGTATTTCATAATTTCTTCTCCTTTCATTTTCATCTGATGAAATTGACCGCTGAGACTTTCTGATTTGGCTCTCTTTACATTGACATCTCCTCCATGAATATCATATAGTTTTTTCCACATATCAAAGGCCAGTAGGGAAGTCCTTGACTTCATCAATTTTAGAATAGATGATTGTAGAGGCTATATCAATCATCATTATGTTATGATGCTTCATGTCTGTATAGTCAGAAAATGGAAGCACTTCCATTTTAGAATGGTTTATCCTTCTGAGTAAGTGGTTTGGGGTCATGTCAAGCACCATGAATGGGTCTCTGACATGGATCTAGATTTTTCCCCTGTTCAGTCCCATTTGCCACTTTTTCCACCCTATTTCTGACACCCTAAACTGCAAACTAGGATTTTTGACCTCAGGGTCAAAGTCGACCTTTATGGGTCAAGGTCAACCTTTTTGGGTCAAGGTTGACCTCAACCTTGACCTAGGTCAGAATGAACTTTTTTCTGACTCAAGGTCTAGATTTCAAGTTTCTGAGGTTTCCAGATGTCGGGCTTTGGAAAGAATTAATTCCCGCTTCTGGGTCGGTTGTTTCGGTCTTTGGAGCAACAATACTTAAATTATATTTAATATAGGTCCTCTTCTAGGGGTATAGGTATAATTGAAATTTAATTATCCTATGTAGGCCTCTTTAGAATATTGTGCCCTAGATTCATATATAAGAAAGATTTCTTCTCTCATTTTCTCAAACCATGATCATCAACAATCTAAGACAAGGACTTGAAGACTTAAGAGGTGAAATCAAAAGGTGAAGAAGAAATATTTGAAGCAATCCAAGTATCCATTGAATCGTTCATCTATTCTCAATCATTCAATAACTTCTTAAGAACTCAATTCATCAAGGAGATCCATTGGTATTCATTGAAGCATTCAAGCTCTACGGAGCCCTCTTGTTGAAGATTTCTCCATCCACATTCCTCCAAGCCTCTTCCTATTCAAATATCCATTCAATATTGGTGTTGAATATCTATAAACAATTGATTTGAGACATCCTACATTCTACATCCATTTGGTGCATACATACTTGTGGATCCACGGATTCGAATCCGCCACAAGGGTTTCCATACAGGCAAGGTGAATTTGTTCATTTACTTTGTTTTACTTATGATATTTCAATTATACTTTGAGGTTAATTCCAAAACTGAGGTTTGACCAAGGAAAACCGCTCCCCCCAACAAACAAGCCATTTTTCTTGCAGGGACAGGTTTGGAACAACAAGTTGGAGTGCATATTTGGATACTCTTTTCAGCAAACTATTAGGATCCAGAAATAGATTTTATGTCAGAGATTTTAGAGGTCCATTCTGCCCTAGTCAGAATCAAAAATTTTAGGTCAATGGTGACATTGACTTGAGGGTCAAAATTGGAACTATGTCAGATCTTAAAAATATTTCTGGGTTTTGTCCATCTTTGCGTTTCTATTCTAGCTATGGTTGCAGATTTTCCAGAAACTTAGTGCAGACCCCCAAAAACAACAATCCTAAGATCTATAACATTTCAAGGTTAGTACTTTTCTCCCATTCATTTTAATAAAAGTTATTAATCTTTCTAAACCTATCACATATTCTTTTCTAAGGTCTTCCTCTTTGCTCTCATTTCCAATCGATTGATTCATTTATGCATTGATCCTTCCTTTGGGGTTAATCAATTTGGATCCTTCCTTTGTGTATTTGAGGATAAAAGGAACGTCTTATTTATCCCTCACATTTCAATAAACATTCTAATTTCAAATGTAACAACACAATTGTATCTTACATTAAATGTAATTACCCCATTTCTTATATTAGATTTTGCTATCTTACATTTTGTTACCTTATATTTTGGTGAACCCGTGATAGACAAATCTTTCTTTTTAGTGTTAGATTTACATCTTTTATGTTAGATCTTGCATGCATATTAGATTAGCTTTCTTTTATGTTCTTGCATTTACATTTCAAAAATAAAAAATAAAAATCTTGTGTTTCCTAAATTAGTTCATTTGCATTACATTGGTATATGAGCTTTACCACTTCTAGTCCTACTTATAGTATCTCAGTTAGAAGAAGGCATAGACTTATGGGTTCCTTTGATCCTGAGTCTTCCTCTCCTTTTCTTAGAATCCTGGATAACAATTTGACCACTCATAATTCCAATCCTTCTATGGAGCATAACTCTTCTCACTCATCTCATGATGAGGATGATGTTTTAATAGTTCCTCCTGAACAAGTACAAAATTTTTCAAAAGAACTTGATAAAATGGGAAATTGGCTTATTCAAGAAAATCATAATCAAGATTCCATCCAATTTATAGAGGCTCTTAAGAAATTCCTTCGAGATAGTGATCAAGGTGTTAATATATTGTGTGGTATCACTCATCTTGTACATTTGAATGTTAAACCTTTAGCTCAAGAGGCTCAAGATCTAGGATTCACTCCTATCACTAGTAAGGGACCTTCTTCCATTCCTTTACCTAGCATTCCTACTTACACTCCTCCTTTGATGACTACATCTCTCCTAATTTCATTTATTCATGTGAGTGTTCCACCAGTATCTCTACCTACCTCACAATATTCATATCATAGTGTGCCTTTTACTTATTCCAATCCCCTTCCAACTATGGTTCCAAGTGTTCCACTGATTGTGTCTTCCATTCCTATCACTTCCTACACTTTTCCTAGTGTTCCTAATATTTGTATGCCACCTATTTCTTCTAATGATTCCACAATTATTAGTTTGGCTCAAACTGTGTCATATTTACAACAACAACTTGCATCTTTAACCCAATGCAAGTTTAGCATTCCTACATGTGACATGGGTAGTCCTTTATCCTTAGCCATTATTCATGCTACTTTCCCTCAGCAATCCGATATGCCTCATCTTGAGAATTACAATGGTAAAGGATATCATGTTACTCATGTTAAAACATTTCAAATCCTTTTTAGTGATTATGCTCATGACCATAAGATTTTAGCTAAGTTGTTTGCTAGAACTTTTTGTGATAAGGCCTTGCAATGGTATTGTTCCTTACCTCCTTATTCTATTGATTCTTTTCCTAAAATTTCTTATGCCTTCATCTAAAAATTTCAAAATAACATTGGTCTGCAAGTGTCCTTAACTGATTTAATGCATTGTAAACAAAACATTAAGGAAAAATTGATTGATTTTATTGGTAGATTTAAGCATTTGTATGCTTAGATTTCTTATCCTATCCTAATATTGATATTCAACATATATTTATTTCAAATGTACAAAAGGATATTAGAGATAAGATTCTGCTTATTGAATTTACCTCTTTTCAACAACTTTGTGCAAAACTTCATCATTATCAATTACAAGTGAGTCAATTTGAGAGCAACACTCCAATGGCTCTTGTTCTAGTTGATAAGAGTGACACTGCACCTAATCCTAATAAGTTTCAAAAACCTAACAACTATGTCAAGATTAATAAATAGACGAATGTGGTTGCTGATCAAGTTGTTGTTGCATCCAACAATGCCACTTTTGCATCCACTACTTTCCATATGAATCATATGTTTACTCCTCTCTTTGAATCTTTACATTCTATTATGAGTAGGTTGTTAAGGGCTAATATGATTACCTTGCCTCCTATTCGACCTCTTCTCCCTACCATGGTAGCATCAAAATCCTTTGATTCTAAAGATTTTTGTCAATACCATCGACAGAATGGCCATGATACTAAAAAATGTTATTCTCTAAAGCATAAAGTTCAAGACTTAATCGATTCTCATGCTTTATCTGTTGATAATTTTTATGGTAATGGGAATAAATATGTCTCTCCTCCTAATCAATACCTTCAAATCTATATGAATCCTTTACCTACACATGATACTAATACCATCGCTCAACCATCTTCTGTGGATATTGTTTACAATTCAAAGATGGATGATCTCAATTACATTGTTAATCATGTGGAGTGTATTGTTTCACCTCAACCAACTGTTCAAGATCCTTCTCCTCCACTTCAACTTCAAGTTCCACCTAAACCTCAAAAACAAACTAAGGATAAATGACCTAGGGAACTCTCAATTACCTTTGATGATTCTGAGACTATTAAGGCTCTCGATGGTCGCCTTTATATTTATGCTAGGATTGCTAAGATACCTATACGTGGTTGTCTTGTTGATCCCACATCTTTAATGAATGTCATTACTGAGGAAAACCTTTTTATGAAAAACCTTCAACGTGATTGTTATGATATATCTGATGCATGGATCCAAACTTGCAATGGTTTTCTCTATCCTTCACTTGGTTCTATTAACTTGCCTATTGACCTTTGTGGTAAAATTGTAGATACTATCTTCATTATCGTTCCTACTTCTGATCAATTTCAAGTCAAATTTGGTTTGCCTTGGATAGCTATTATGCATTCTATTTCTTCTCCTATTCATAAGTGTATTCAATTGATTCATAATGGAGAAGTGAAAATGATTAATCATAGCTTGTATCAACTTTCTAGGCCTAGAGATTGTTCTACTCTTGATTTATTTTGGCCTTCATTACCTAATTCATGTCCTCCTCACCCTGATAAATTTTTTCATTCATATCAAGCCTATAAACATCGCAAGATTTTCGAGTTAAGCATGCCTCAGATAGATCTTAACTGTGGTCTTTTGCCTACTCCTTCCATACCTCCTTTATCCATTACAACTAGCTCTATTACTCAACCTCCCAGTGTTTCTTCTTAGCCTACTGCGAATCCTACCCAACCTCCTATAGAACCTATGAAGGAACCAGTTGTTATTCCTCCTAGTCCTCAACATGTGTCAAATAAAGTGAAGCATAACAAATCTACTAATGAACATCGTCAGAAGCATAGAGCTAATGCTAGGACCTATGGTTCTGTTCTTCAAAATTCTTTACCTTCTTTTGACCAACCTATGCATGATGTGTTGGAAGAAGTTAATGTTCATAATGATGTTAAGATGAATAAGTATGATGATCCTATTCGCATCTTAGATCCTATTTTAATTAATCTTGATGAGGAGGATGCTCTTGATGATCCTATTGATCCTAGTGATGAATATGAGACCATTGATCTTAATACTGATTTCCCTCATATGATTTCAACTCAATTGATAATTACACCTAGTATCGAGCAACACGATTCTCAAGAGGATCCTTGTTTGGAACTGGCTATTATTCCTACTGTATTGGATATAGTCCCTCTTGCGAGTTTCCCACCTTCCCTAAATGATATAAACCAAGATGGGGAGAGTAGGCAATGCGCTTGAATTGCTTGTCCTTCATGGTATCCCTTTTTGTGTTTGCCTGTTGTATTGTGATTCTTTCGTAATGTGTTTGCTAAATGTGTGTTAGAATATTTTCCATGACCCTTGTTACTTTGTTGGTGCAAGGTGATAAAGGAATCAAGCATGTTGTACAAATTCCTCTATATGTATCTTTACTCTTCTATATGTTATTTTCATGTTATGTTGTACTTGTGCTATTGTTTGTAAATGTTTTCCTTGTGTAGTCTGCTTAGATCTACGACATGGTAGCACTGATTCTTTTTGGTCTCTATGTTGTGGTCCAAAAAGACTCTTCTTCGTAACTCTTAAGTTTCCTTTCCTCCATTGTGATTGTAGTTCTACTTTCTTATGGGAATGATGTCAATTCATTTGCAATAATATCATATCTATATATACATATTATCTTATGATCATACTGACCCCACAAAAAGCAGATCCCTTCTGTGTTCTTTGTATGTTTATGTGGTATTTCCCTCTATTTGTCTTCATTTGGGGGCATTTCATAGTGGAAACATAATTAGTAGAGTTGTTTATGTTTTCATTAAAGCCATTGCTCCTGTTAAAGTGTTAGAAATGACTTTAACGTGGGGGCATACACTCTGCTCACTTTTTGCACACACACACCTTTCAAAATAGTTTTAAAACTTAAAATTTTTTCCCTTTATGGATTAAAGACTAATCCTTAAAGCATGGATTTTTACCTTATAAGGATTGATCCCTCCAGTTTAAATTTATATGGATCTCTTGATCCCTCATGTTTCAATTTACAATTTTTTTGATCCCTCAAGGTTGGAAGGTATCCTTAAGACCAGATCTCCCTGATGGGTTGACTAGTGAGTAGCCACATTAACTAGGCGGTTCAACTCAATCTTTCCAGTTGCATTGTTTCCTTGTACAGTTCACAATGGGACATAAGTTCTCATTGGCGAGGTAATCACACCCTCTCTCTCTCTTTCTCCTTAATGGGCGATGTCTCTCTTATCATGATCTTAGGGTTGATAAAGACTTAGGTCCTTGGGGGCTTGAGGATTCCTTTTTCCCTTTTGATTTCAATAAGATTATATGTTCTTCATGATCTCCTTTACCAAGAGTTTGCATTGAGTCCATACTCTTGCTAAAGTGGGGGCTAAATGTATAGTCATAAAATGGAAGCACTTCCATTTTAGACTGGTTTATCCTTCTAAGTAAGTGGTTTTGGGTCATGTCAAGCACCTTGAATGGGTCTCTGACTTGGATCTAGCTTTTTCCCCTGTTATACCTAATTTCCCACTTTTTCAGCCTGTTTCTGACACTCTAAACTACAAACTGGGATTTTTGACCTCAAGGTCAAAGTCAACCTTTCTGGGTCAAGGCCAACCTTGACCTTGACCTAGGTCATAATCAACCTTTTTCTAACTCAAGGTCCAGATTTCAAGTTTATGGGGTTTCCAGATGTCAGGCTTTGGAAAGAATTAATTCCCGCTTCTGGGTCGGCTGTTTCGGTCTTTGGAGAAACAATTCTTAAATTATATTTAATATAGGTCCTCTTCTAGGGGTATAGGTCTAATTGTAATTTAATTCTCTTATGTAGGCCTCTCTAGAAGATTGTGCCCTAGATTCATATATAAGAAAGTTTTCTTCTCTCATTTTCTCTAACCATGATCATCAACAATCTAAGACAAGGACTTGAAGACTTAAGAGGTGAAATCTAAAGGTGAAGAAGAAATATTTGAAGCAAGACAAGTAGCCATTGAAGAATTCATCTATTCTCAAGCATTTAAGCACTTCTTAAGCACTCAATTCATCAAGGAGATCCATTGGTATCCATTGAAGGATTCAAGCTCTATGGAGCCCTCTTGTTGAAGATTTCTCCATCCACATTCATCCAAGCCTCTTCCTATTCAAAGATCCATTCAAGATTGGTGTTGAAGATCTAAAAACAATTTATTTGAGACATCCTACATTATACATCTATTTGGTGCATACATACTTGTGGATCCATAGATTCGAATCAGTCATAAGGGTTTCCATACAAGCAAGGTGAATTTGTTCATTTAATTTTTTTTACTTATGCAATTTCAATTATACTTTGAGGTTAATTCCAAAACCAGGGTTTGACCAAGAAAAACCCCTCCCCCCAACAAACAAACCATTTTTCTTGTAGGGACAGGTTTGAAACAATGAGTTGGAGAGCAGATTCGGATACCCTTTTTAGCAAACTATCAAGATCCAGAAACAAATTTTCTGTCAGAGATTTTAGAGGTTGATTATGCCTTAGGTCGAAATCAAAAATTTTAGGTCAATGGTGACATTGATTTGAGGGTCAAAATCAAAACTGTGTCAGTTCTAAAAAGGATTTCTGGGTTTTGTCTATCTCTACATTTCTATTCTAGATCCGGTTGTAGATTTTCCAGAAACTCGGTGCAGACCCCCAAAAATATCATTCTTCATATCTGTAACATTTCAAGGTTAGTAATTTTCTCCCATTCATTTCAATTAAAATTATTAATCTTTCTAAACCTATCACATATTCTTTTCTAAGGTCTTCCTCTTTGCTCTCATTTCCAATCAATTGATTCATTTATGCATTGATCCTTCCTTTGGGGTTAATATATTTGGATCCTTCCTTTGTGTTTTTGAGGATAAAAGGAACATCTTATTTAGCCTCACATTTCAATAAATATTCTAATTTCAAATGTAACAACACAATTGTATCTTACATTAAATGTAATTACCCCTTTTCTTATATTACATTTCTATCTTACATGTTGTTACCTTACAATGTCTATCATCTGATCCACAATCAAAGGTATCGGTGGTTCCACATACCTATGATCCAAGAATTGAAAACCAATATCTCCAATAGTAGATATATGTAGCCTCATCAAATCTTTCCATGCAGCAAAATTGTCTATGTTAAGCTTGGGGATCTCCCTTCTATAAGACATCTATGATCTTTAGCTTAGGCATTTAAACCTTCCCTGTAAGCACTTGCAGCTCTGATACCAATTGTTAGAAATGAGTTGAGTAACTAAGAGGGGAGGGGTGAATCAGTTACCATAAAAACAAATCCAATTCTCTTAGATGTCCTAAACAAATTTATCATTGTTGCTCGGTTAACACAAATATTTTACTGTCACTCAGTTAACATAGAAAAACTTAAGATATTAACGATGATTATCCTTTAGGAATTAATTGCAGAAACATAAACCATAAAGCAAATAAAATGTACACAGATAACACCAAGATTTAAGGTGGAAACACAATATGGGAAAAACCACCAATTAAAACTAGTCACTTTTTTTCACTCTTCTGAAGTGAGCCCTATTAGGAGCAAACCCTGTTAAAGGTTATAATAACACACTATTAGGTGTGAGCTTGTTAGAGGATTTAATCACCCTGTAAGGAGTGGCCTTGTTAGAGGTCTTCATACACTTCAAAGCATAAATGTCACCTTGTGAGAGCATTTACAAAAGACTGTTAAGTCTACTCTATTAAGAGATTTTGATCATTGCTACAATTGCTAGAGAGTAACAATGGATTGACCTATGTTGATAAGCATCTATCTTTTTTGATTCAGATCTATGTTATGAATTTAATTACTTGATCCTCACTGATCAAATATTTTGTTGCAGCTCTGTGTGTTATGTCCTCAATCAGGATCCCATCTGATTTTGCCTTCACTCCGATGACATGTAACTGATTAAATGTTTGATAATGTTAAGTTGAAGATAATGCAAGACATTAAATCAGTTAATGGTTTATATTGTCATTGATGTCAACTTGATATCATTTGTACGGTCATATTCATAATGACAAAGACTTCAGAGAATCAATAGAACAAAGGTTATGCTTTCAGTAATGCATAAAAGTCAATTATTCACTAAGTGACAGATAACACCGACGGAGTGCACACCATCGGTAAAGGAAAAAAATAAAAGTCACAGTGATACCCGATGAGCAGAAGATAGTGTTTCCCAACGAAGCAAACCACAAGATGCCTGACAAGCTGAAAAAAGAGTTGCTCGATGAGTAAAAATCCAATGATGCCCGACGGACGGAGATCCCAAAGCTAACTAGAGTCACACCGACAGAATTGGTAGTTGTAACTGATGACTAACTGAAGATTTGACTGACATAACAGAGAGTTCAAAAAATGACAAAATATCTAGCTGGCAAGAGCTAAAGATAGACTTAACTGGTTGTTTTCTTTATTTTATTTGACCAGAGTTAAGTAATTGATTTAAAGCTGATTTATACAGTTGGCATGAAGATAACTACGAGACAAATCAAGAGTTATGCTTTAAATCAAATTGGCTGGATTTTTTTTCATGCCAAGAATCAAGAAACAGTGAATATCATGTCTATATAAGAGACAAGCTTAATTAATTTTTGTATCACATGAAAAGGGGATTAAGGGGAGTGAATAGAAAGAGGATGCTAAAGAGAAACTGATGAAGAACAACTTCATGTAGTATTGATCAATTAAGGTGAAGGAGAGCTAAGAAATTCTGTAGACACTAACAAATAGTAAGCACAATATCACAGAGAAAAAAGTATGGAGCACAAAAGAATTGAATTGATACATTGATCGGAGAGGTAATGTACTTAAATAGATCTGAAAATGTGCAATTCAAAGTTGCATTAGAAATAGATCACTTTGTTTTAGTTTAACCATTGAAGCATCAAGTCTCTTAATAGAGCAGGACTTAACAGTCTTCTATATATTGAGGTACATCCCAAGGAGTGCCAAAAAGGTTGATTTATGAAAGTAGCATTGGATATGCCCGATGC
>MU224482.1:825037-842406 GCA_018584345.1 Thuja plicata | reverse complement strand
CCCCCTCCCCCCCTCTCAGTTATTACTAACAATTGGTATTAGAGCTTGTGTTCTTAGAAGGAAGGTTTCAAGACCTAAGCCAAAAATCAAAAGATGAACATACGAGATGTGTGCAAGCTGCACAAAGATAATTTTGCTTCATGGAAAAGAAGGATAAGACTTCACTTATCAGGTATTGGTAATGATCTTACTCAATTCCTTGAAACTAAATATGTGTTTCCCATAAGCACCAACAGCTGAACAAATGAGAGAGAAGCATGAACATAATGGCATGATGATAGAGCTTGCTTCCTCACTCTCTGATGCTGAATTTGAAGATGTCAAAGAATGCAAAACTGCAAAGCAGATGTGGGACAAATTGAAGCTTGTACATGGTGGTGACAAAAATGTCTTGAGAGCGAAGGCAGAAAGCCTTAGAGGAAAGTTTGATGATCTCAAAATGAAAGAAGGAGAAAACATCACTCAGTACAGCACAATAATTAAAGAGGTAGTCAATGTTATTTGAGGAGTTGGAGGTGTACTAGAAGAAGATACAGTGGTAAGTAAAATTCTAAGAACCTTACTGCCTACTTATGCTATTAGAGTATCTACCATTCAAGAAATGAGAGCAGTAGAAAATAGTAATGTTACCCTAGACAGCTTAATTGGAAGACTGATTTCATTTGAGATGAATAACTTTGATAATAGTGTCTTACCAAACATAAAGTCTACATTCAAAACTTCTATGAGAATAAGTAAATCAAGTCACAAAAACACTATGAGAAAAGATAGTGAAAGTGAAAGTGAAGAAGATGATCTTAATGAAATAGAAGCACTTATGGCCAAAAGAATGCAGAGAGGCAAAGGTAAATTACCACTTGTTTATTTTAATTGCAAAGAGGTTTGACATTTTGCTGCAAGATGTACTAACAAAAGAAAATATGATAGAAGTAATGACAGATCTTTTGAGAAGAAGTCTGACAGAGGTGATTACAGAAGCTACCAACAATCAAAAAGAAGAGATACTTGAGACTATAAGGAAAAAGAAAATAAGGTCAGCTACCCAGCAAAATGCAAGGATGATGATACTGACTCCAAATATGATGAAGACATCAAGATGGTGTTTGTAGCTGTAAAGGATGATTCAGATGATGATGAAGAAAGGTATGTAGAAACAGCCCTCATGTCTAAAATTAGCAAAAATGATGTTTGGATCATAGATAGTGGCTGCACTCATCATATGACCGGTGATAAGAAAAAGTTTGAGACTTTTGAATACTTCAAGGGTGGATCAATAAGAATGGCAAATGACACACCTTGTCCAATTAAAGGTAGAGGAACAATAATGTTGAATTACCAGATAAAGTGTGAGAATTCTTATTGGGTAAATGGATTTAATTATAATGTATTGAGTGTTTCTCAATTGAATAATTCAGGTCACAAACTAGCATTTGAAAATAAAAAGGCAAAGATCTTCAACAAATCTGGAAACCTGATTGGTATCGGTGAGCAGAAAAAAGGTAACTTATTCTATCTGAATGATACTGACTCCACTTGTTTAATAGATACAAATGAAGACATATGGTTATGGCACAAAATATTGTGTCATGTGAAATTTGACAACATGATAAAAATTAGCAAAAGGAGAAATGTCAGAGGCTTACAGACAATGACCAAGCTTGGCAACATCATGTGTAAAAACTGTCAAAAAGGTAAAATGACAAAGTCTAGCTTTAAAAGAAAAACCCATACATCTGATGCAATTGTAGAATTAGTCCATACTAATTTATGTGGACCCATGAGGACAAATATTTATTATGGCGATAGATATTTTATTCTCTTTGTTGATGATTACTCTAGAATGATGACAGTTATGTTTCTAAAAGATAAATTAGAAGCATTTAAGATGTTCAAAAGGTATAAGGCTATGGAAGAGAAACAAAGTGGTAAGGATCCGAAATGTTTAAGATAAGATAGAGGAGGTGAGTTTATATCAGATGAATTCACTAACTTTTGTAATGAGCATGGTATAAAAAGACAGGTTTTTGCATCAAGAACACCACAGCAAAATAGGATTGCTGAGAGAAGGAACAGATCAATAGTTGATTGTGCTAGAACACTGATGATAGAAAAAGGCATCACCCAAATATTCTAGAGGGAAGCTGTCAGCACTGCTATTTACACACTGAACAAAGTATAATTAAAGAAAGACACCAAGAAGATAGCTTGTGAGCTATGGTATGGATACACACCCAATGTAAGTTATTTCAAAAATTTTGGCAGTTAATGTTATATCTTAAAAGATGATAGACATGGAAAAATTGACTCCAAGAGTGATGAAGAAATTTTTCTAGGGTATTCTACCAAGAGCAGGGCTTACAAATATCTAAACAAAGCCTCTAACAAAATTATTGAAAGTGCAAATGTAAAGATAGCTGAATTTGCAGAGAAGAATGAACAAGAAAGCACTAAAGAATCAGAGGACTACAATAAGTTCACTTATAATGAGGAACCTGACACACTACCCTTGCAACAATGTAGAGCCCCTAAGCTATTAATTACTGCTCCGGAGCATCAGACTGCAAATACCAACGATCAGGATAATGATTAAGATAATGTGCAAGGTGATGAAGAACAGAATGAAGATCAAAATAATGATCAAGCTGATAGACAAAGAACTGTACCTGTACTTGCAAGATATGTAAGAAGGAACCAGCCAGAGGTCCATATCATAGGAGATAAGAAATCTGGTACAAGAACAAGAAGTAAGTCTTTAAACTCAAATTGTTTAATTTGTGAGTTTGAGCCAAAATCTGTCAATGTTGCACTAGATAATGAGGAATGGATAAGTGCTATGAATGATGAGATTGAGTAGATTGAGAAGGAAAAAATATGGTTACTTGTGCCAAGACCAGATGAAAATAATGTCATCGGTACAAAATGGATATTCAAGAATAAGCTAAATGAGAATGGAGAAATCAAAAGGAACAAAGCAAGACTAGTATGCAAAGGGTATGCAGAAGAGGAAGGTATAGACTATGGAGAGACCTTTGCACCTGTTGCTAGGCTAGAAGGAGTAAGAATATTACTTTTTTATGCTGCATTCAAAGGATTCAAGGTATACCAAATGGATGTCAAGTCAGCATTCCTAAATGGAATACTTGAAGAAGAAGTATACATTAAACAACCAGAAGGGTTTGTTGATCTAGACAAGAGAGACATGGTATGTAGACTTCACAAAGCCTTGTATGGATTGAAAAAAGATCCAAGAGCCTGGTATGAATGAATTCATTCCTATCTAATAAGTATTGGATTTGTAAGGACTAGTGAAAACAGTAATCTTTATTTGAAGGAAGATACTGATGCTAACACTTTGATTGCTGAAATATTTATTAATGATATCATATTTGGAGGCAATGATATGCTATGAAAATCATTTGCTAATGAGATGAGAAAAGAGTTGGATATGTCTATGTCTGGTGAGATCAAGTTCTTTCTTGGTCTACAGTTCATTCAACAAAGTGAAGGAATTTTCATTACACAGTCCAAGTACATCAAAGAGGTCCTGAAAATTTTCAAGTTGGAAGAATCCAAACTAGTTGGAACACCAATGGCTACTGGATGTAAATTGACAAAGGAGGAAAAAACAACAGAGGTAAATCAGACCTTTTTACAGATCAATGATTGGAAAACTCATGTATGTTGTACACACTAGACTAGATATTGCACATGTAGTAGGAATTGTTGCTAGATTTTCTGCTAAACCCAGGGAATCACATATGACTGCTATGAAAAGAATTCTAAGATATCTGAAGAATACTAAGTAATTCAGCTTATGGTATAGAAGAGAATGAAAATTTGACCTTAAGCTGTTTACCGATGCTGATTGAGATGGAAATCTTGATGACCAAAAGAGCACAACTAGAGGAGCATTCTTTATGGGTGACAGACTTGTCACATGGATTAGCAAGAAGCAAGGATGCATCTCTCAGTCTACTCCATAAACATAGTACGTTGCTGCTGCTAAAAATTGCTCAAATATTGCATAGATCAAATAGTTGCTGGAAGGTATGCATATGAAGATCTTAGAACCAGTGATTATCTATTGTGATAACACCAATGCAATAAACATTTCCAAGAATCCAGTCATGTATGCAAAAACTAAATACATTGCCATCAAATATCATTAATTGAGAGAACAAGTTCAAGGAAAAGAGGTGGTACTTGAGTATGTGCAATCCAAAGAATAATTAGCTGATATCTTCACCAAGCCACTACCCAAGGATACATTTGAGTACCTGAGAAAGAGACTAGGGGTCAAACCCTTGTCTACCAGTCAGTAAAATGACTGAAGGCTGCATCAGCCTACATATTATAAGAACATCATTCATTTTGATGCAAGCAATGAGATGAACTTAAAAGTTGCATCCATATACAAATAGGTATATATCATAACTAAGCACCAGAGATTATTGTTGTATTTCTGATGGATAAGGGAAATTCAAGGAATATATTATGGATAGGGAAACAATTGTTTGACATGAATGTCAGATATTTATAAAATATATGTTTGTCATTATTGTCAAAGGGAGAGAGATTATCCATATTATCACATTCTCTTGAGAAATATTATCCATTATTAGATTACTCCAATAGGGAGAGATCATATCTATAGGGAGAGAGTTTGTATGAAAAAAATTATACAAAGGAAGAATTATTGAAAAGAGAAAAAGACATCAAAATAGGAGAACAGTCAAAATGCGAGAAATTGACACAAGCAAAGGACTCAACACATTAGAAGACAAGAGAACTGTAGGAATCAAATCTAAGCTAAAACATAGCTTACCGAAGTTCAGACATTTATCAGTTGACAAAAGGGAGAGATTGGTAGTTTGATGAATCTCAACAATTGTATTTCATATTGTATTAGAAATAGTATAGTGTGATAATATAAATTTGTTGCCATCAATGCCAAAGGGAGATATTGATGACATGTAACTGATTAAATATTTGATAATGTTAAGTTGAAGATAATGCAAGGCATTAAATCAGTTAATTATTTGTATTGTCATTGATGTCAACTTGATATCATCTATACGGTCATATACATAATACCAAAGACTTTAGAGAATCGATGGAACAAAGGTTATGCTTTAAGCAATGTATAAAAGTCAAGTATTCACTAAATGACAGATAACACCGATAGAGTGCACACCATCGGTAAAGGCAAAGAAGAAAATTCATAGTGATACCCGACGAGCAGAAGACAGTGTTGCCCGACGAAGCAAACCACAAGATGCCCGACGAGCTGAAAATAGAGTTGTCCGACAAGTAAAAATCCAATGATGCTCAATGGGTGGAGATCTCGAATCTAACTGGAGTCACACCGATGGAATTGACAATTGTAACCGATGACTAACTAAAGAGTTGACCGACGGAACAGAGGGTTCAGAAAACAATAAAATATCTAGTGGCAAGAGCTAAAGATAGACTTAACTGGTTATTTTCTTTGTTTTATTCGACCATAGTTAAGTGATTGATTTAAAGAAGATTTGTACATTTGGCATGAATATAACTATGATACAAATTAGGAGTTATGCTTTAAATCAAATTGGATGGATTATTTTTCACGCCAAGAATCAAGAAAGAGTGAATATCATGTCTATATAAGAGACAAGCTTAATTCATTTTTTGTATCACATAAAAAAGGCATTAAGGGGAGTGAATAGAAAGAGGATGTTGAAGAGAAATTGATGAAGAACAACTTCATGCAGTAGTGATCAATCAAGCTGAAGGAGAGATAAGGAATTCTGCAGACACCAACGAATAGTGAGCACAACATCATAGAGCAGAAAGTATGGAGCACAAAAGAATTGAATTGATACATTGATCAGAGAGGTAATGTACTTAAATAGATCTGAAAATCTACAATTCAAGTTACATTAGAAATAGGTCATTTTATTTTAGTTTAACCATTAAAGCATTAAGTCTATTAACAGAGCAGGACTTAACAGTCTTCTATATATTGAGGTACATCCCAAGGAGTGCCAAAAAGGTTGATTCATGAAAGTAGCATTGGCTATGCCCGATGCCTATTGACGGTCTAAGAGAGAGGTTGATTCAAGGATGGCAGTATTAGATGCCCGATACTAAGTGACAACCTATATGTGTAAAATCCTCTAACAAGGTCACACCTAACAGTGTGTTTGTAACTTTTAATAGGGTTGGCTCTTAACAGGGCTCACTTCATAAGAGTGAAAATTTGGGGTACCGGTCCCAGTGCTTTTTTCCCTTAACAGGGTTTCAACGTTAAAAATTCATGTGTTATGTGTGAATGATTCATTTTTTTATTGTTTTGTATCTGACATAGTTAACACTAGATTTATCGGTATACTCTGCATATTTACTATATTTCTGTAAATAGTTATACTACCTATCGGTAATCAAGGCGAATAAGGATAGACAAGGTAAACCGACAGACAGATAATCATTATAAGTATCTCATGGCATGCATCTGTAGGGACATAATAATCTGAGGTTTATTTGATTGGTGGTTAGAATAAGGATAAGTTTTTGAGGCCACTGATTCACCCCCCCCCTCTCAGTTATTACTAACAATTGGTATCAGAGCTTGTGTGCTTAGAAGGAAGGTTTCAAGACCTAAGTCAAAGATCACAAGATGAACAGACGAGATGTGCCCAAGTTGTACAAAGATAATTTTGCTTCACAGAAAAGCAGGATAAGACTCCACTTATCAGGTATTGGTAATGATGTTACTCAAATCCTTGAAACTAAATATGTGTTGCCCATAGGAGCACCAACTATTAAAAAAATGAGAGAGAAACATGAACATAATGGAATGATGATAGAGCTTGCTTCCTCACTCTTTGATGCTGAATTTGAAGATGTCAAAGAATGCAAAACTACAAAGCAGATGTGGGACAAATTGAAGCTTGTACATGGTGGTGACAAAAATATTTTGAGAGCCAAGGTAGAAAGCCTTAGAGGAAAGTTTGATGATCTCAACATGAAAGAAGGAGAAAATATCACTTAGTACAACACAAGAATTAAAGAGGTAGTCAATGCTATCCAAGGAGTTGGAGGTGTATTGGAAGAAGATATAGTGGTAAGTAAAATTTTAAGAACCTTATTGCCTGCATATGCTATTAGAGTTTCTCTCATTCAAGAAAAGAGAGCAATAGAAAATAATATAGTTACTCTTGATAGTTTAATTGGTAGACTGATTTCATTTGAGATGAATAACTTTGACAATAGTGTCATACCAAACTTAGAGTCTGCATTTAAGTCTTGTACGAAGATAAGCAAATCAAGTCATAGACACTCATCTAGAAGAGACAGTGAAAGAGAAAGTGAAGAAGAAGATCTAACTAAAATAGAAGCACTTATGGCTAGAAGAATTCAGAGAGGCAAAGGTAAATACAAAGGCAAGTTACCACTTGTATGCTTTAATTGTAAATAGATTGGACACTTTGCTGCAAGATATACTAATAGAAGAAAAGATGGAAAAAGTAATGACAGATCTTTTGAGAAGAAGTCTGACAGAGGTGATTATAGAAACTACCAGCAATCAGAAAGAAGAGATACCCGAGAATATAAGGACAAAGGAAAGAAGGTTAGCTACCTAGAAAAATGCAAGGATGATAATACTGATACTGAATCTGATGAAGCCATCGAGATGGTTTTTGTGGCTGTAAAGGACGATTCAGATGATGATGAAGAAAGGTATATAGAAACTTCTCTCATATCTAAAATTAGAAAAATGATGTTTGGATCATAGATAGTGGCTGCACTCATCGTATGACAAGTGATAAGCAAAAGTTTGAGACTTTTGAATACTACAAGGGTGGATCAGTAAGAATGGGAAACGACACACTTTGTCCAATTGAAGGTAGAGGAACAATAATGTTGAATAACCAGATAAAATGTGAGAATGCTTATTGGGTAAATGGATTGAATTATAATCTATTGAGTGTTTCTCAATTGAATAATTCAGGTCACAAAGTAGCATTTGAAAATAAAAAGACAAAGATCTTCAACAAATCTGGAAATCTGATTGGTACCGGTGAGCAGACAAAAGGTAACTTATTCTATCTAAATGATACTGACTCCACTTGTTTGATTGCTACAAATGAAGACATATGGTTATGGCACAAAAGACTATGTCATGTGAACTTTGACAACATGATAAAAATTAGCAAAAAGAGAAATGTCAGAGGCTTACCAACAATAACCAAGCCCGACAACATCATGTGTAAAAACTATCAAAAGGGTAAAATGACATAGTCTAGTTTCAAAAACAAAACCCATAAATCTGATGCAATTCTAGAATTAGTCCATATTGATTTATATGGAACCATAATGACAAAGATTTATTATAGAGATAGATACTTTATTCTCTTTGTTGACAATTACTCTAGAATGATGACAGTTATGTTTCTAAAAGATAAATCTGAAGCATTTAAGATGTTTAAATGGTATAAGCCCATGGTAGAAAAACAAAGTGGTAAGGATCTAAAATGTTTAAGATCAGATAGAGGAGGTGAGTTTATATCAGATGAATTCACTAATTTATGTAATGAGCATGGTATAAAAAGATAGGTTTCTGCACCAAGAACACCACAACAAAATGGGATTGCTGAGAGAAGGAGCATATCAATAGTTGATTGTGCAAGAACACTGATGATAGAGAAAGGCATCACCCAAATATTCTTGAGGGAATCTGTCAGTATTGTTGTTTACACACTGAACAGAGTAAAATTGAAGAAAGACACCAAGAAGACACCTTATGAGCTATGGTATGGATACACACCCAATGTAAGTTATTTCAAAAAATTTGGAAGTCAATGTTATATCTTAAAAGATGATAGAAATGGAAAACTTGACTCCAAGAGTGATGAAGGAATTTTTCTAGGGTACTCTACCAAGAGTAAGGCTTACAAATGTTTAAACAAAGCCTCTAACAAAATTATTGAAAGTGCAAATGTAAAGATAGATGAATTTGTAGAGAAGAATGAACAAGAAAGCACTAAAGAACCATAGGACTACAATAAGTTCACTTACATCGAGGAACCTAAGACTCTACACTACCAACAATATAGAGCCCCTGAGCTACAAATCATTGCTCCCGAGCATCAGGTTGCAAATATCGACGGTTAGGATAATGATCAAGACAATGTGCAAGGTGATGAAGAATAGAATGAAAGCCAAAATAATGATCAAGCTGATAGACAAAGAACTGTACCTGTACATGTAAGATATGTAAGAAGGAACTATCCAGAGGTCCAAATCATAGGAGATAAGAAAGCTGGTACAAGAACAAGAAGTAAGTCTTTAAACTCAAATTGTTTAATTTATGAGTTTGAGCCAAAATCTATCAATGTTGCACTAGATAATGAGGAATGGATAAGTGAAATGAATGATGGGATTGAACAGATTGAGAAGAACAAAACATGGTCACTTGTGCCAAGACCAGATGACAAGAATGTCATTGGTACAAAATGGATATTCAGGAATAAGATGAATGAGAATGGGGAAGTCACAAGGAACAAAGCAAGGCTAGTATGCAAAGGGTATGCACAAGAGGAAGGTATAGAATATGGAAATACCTTTGCACCTATTGCTAGAATAGGAGTAATAATATTGCTTGCTTATGTTGCATATAAAAGATTCAAACTATATCAAATGGATGTCAAGTCAGCATTACTAAATGGAATACTTGAAGAAGAGGTATACATTAAACAACCATAAGGGTTTGTTGATCTAGACAAGAGAAACATGGTATGTAGACTTTACAAAGCCTTGTATACATTGAAACAAGCTCCTAGAGCCTAGTATGAATGACTTCATTCCTATCTAATAAATATTAGATTTTGTAAGGACTAGTGAAAGTAGTAATCTTTATTTGAAGGAAGATACTGATGCTAACACTTTGATTGCTGAAATATTTGTTGATGACATCATATTTAGAGGCAATGATATGCTATGCAAATCATTTGCTGATGAGATAAGAAAAGAGTTTGATATGTCTATGTTTGGAGAGATCAAGTTCTTTCTTGGTCTACAGATCATTCAACAAAGTGAAGGTATTTTCATTACTTAGTCCAAATACATCAAAGAGGTCCTAAAAATATTCAAGATGGAAGATTCCAAACTAGTTGGAACACCGATGGCTACTAGATGTAAGTTGACAAAGGAGGACAAAACAACTAAGATAAATCAAACTTTGTACAGATCAATGATTGGAAAAATCATGTATGTTGTACACACTAGACCAAATATTGCACATGCAGTGGGAATCATTGCTAGATTTTTTGCTAACCCCAAGGAATCACATATGACTGTTGTAAAAAGAGTTATAAGATATCTGAAGAATACTGAGGAATTTAGCTTGTGTTATAGAAGAGAAGACAAATTTAAACTTAAGGTGTTTACCAATGTTGATTGGGCTGGAAATCTTGATGACCAAAAAAGCACAACTGGAGGAGCATTCTTTATAGGTGACAGACTTGTCACATGGATTAGCAAGAAGCAAGGATGCATCTCTCAGTCTACTACAGAAGCAGAGTAGGTTGTTGCTGCTGCAAATTGCTCAAATATTAAATGGATCAAATAGTTGCTGGAAGGTATGCATATGAAGATCTTAGAACTAGTGACTATCTATTGTGATAACACCAGTGCAATAAACATTTCCAAGAATCCAGTCATGCATGCAAAAACTAAACACATTGCCATCAAGTATCATTACTTAAGAGAACAAGTTCAAGAAAAAGAGGTGATACTTGAATATGTACAATCCAAAGAATAATTGTTTGGTATCTTCACCAAGCCACTGCCCAAGGATACGTTTGAGTACTTGAGAAAGAGACTAGGGGTCAAACCCTTGTCTACCAGTCAGTAAAATGATTGAAGGTTGCATCAGCCTACATATTCTCAGAATATCATTCATGTTGATGCAAGAAAAAAGGATGAACTTAAAAGCTACATCTATATACAATAGATATATATCAGAACCGAGCACCAGAACATATTGATGTATTGCTGATGGATAAGGGAAATTCAAGGAATATATTATGGATGGAAAGAAAATGTCACTTGACATTAATTTCAGATATCTGTAAGATATTTGTTTGGCATTGCTATCAAAGGGAGAGTGTTTATCCATATTATCACAATTTTAAAAAAAAAAGAAAAGAAAGATTATCCATTATCAAATTACTCCAACAGGGAGATATCATATCCATAGGGAGAGAGTTTGTATGAAGGAGTTAATACAAAAGAAGAGTTTCTGACAAGAAAGAAAGACATCAAATGTGAAGAACAATCAAAGGAGAGATATTGACACAAGGAAAGGATGCAACACATCAGAACAAGAAACACAGAGAGCTGCAAGAATCAAATCTAAGCTAAAACAGAGCTTACCGGCAGTTAGACATTTTTATCAGTTATCAAAACAAACTGTTTGGTAGTTTGATGAATCTCAACAATTGTATTTCATATTGTATTACAAATAGTATAGTATGATAATATAAGTTTGTTTCCATCAATGCCAAAGGGATATATTGATGACATGTAACTGATTAAATGTTTGATAATGTTAATTTGAAGATAATGCAAGGAATTAAATCAGTTAATGATTTGTATTATCATTGATATCAACTTGATATCATCTATACGGTGATGTATAAAATGCCAAAGACTTCAGAGAATCAGTGGAACAAAGGTTATGCCTTCAGCAATGCATAAAAGTCAAGTATTCACTTAGTGACAGATAACACCGATGGAGTGCACACCATTGGTAAAGGCAAAGAAGAAAAGCCACAATAATACCCAATGAGCAGAAGACAGTGTTGCCCGATGAAGCAAACCACAGGATGCCTGACGAGCTGAAAATAGAGTTACCCGACGGACGGAGATCACGAAGGTAACCGGAGTCACACCGATAGAGCTGACAATTGTAACCGATGACTAACTGAAGATTTGATCGACAGAACAGAGGGTTCATAAAATAACAAAGTATCTAGTTAGCAAGAGCTAAAGATAGACTTAACTGGTTGTTTTCTTTATTTTATTTGACCAGAGTTAAGTGATTGATTTAAAGAAGATTTGTACAGTTGGCATGAAGATAGCTATGAGACAAATTAGGAGTTATGCTTTAAATCAAATTGGCTGGATTATTTTTC
The DNA here is from genome assembly GCA_018584345.1 of Thuja plicata. Lineage (NCBI taxonomy): Eukaryota > Viridiplantae > Streptophyta > Pinopsida > Cupressales > Cupressaceae > Thuja > Thuja plicata. The sequence goes on along the minus strand of MU224482.1, from coordinate 830,227 downwards.
ATGCCAAGAATCAAGAATCAAGAAATAGTGAATATCATGTCTATATAAGAGACAAGCTTAATTCATTTTTTATATCACATAAAAAGGGATTAAGGGGAGTGAATAGAAAGAGGATGTTGAAGAGAAAATGATGAAGAATAACTTCATGCAGTACTGATCAATCAAGCTGAAGGAGAGCTAAGGAATTCTATAGACACCAAAGAACAGTGAGCACAGCATCACAGAGCATAAAGTATGGAGCACAAAAGAATTGAATTGATAAATTGATCAGAGAGGTAATGTACTTAAATAGATCTAAAAATCTACAATTCAAGTTGTATTAGAAATAGGTCATTTTGTTTCAGTTTAACCATTGAAGGATCAAGTCTCTTAATAGAGTAGGACTTAACAGTCTTCTATATATTGAGGTACATCCCAAGGAGTGCCAAAAAGGTTGATTCATGAAAGTAGCATTGGATATGCCTGATGCCTTTTGACGGTCTAAGAGAGAGGCTGATTCAAGGATGGTAGCATTAGATGCTCAATAATAAGTGACAACCTATATGTGTAAAATTCTCTAACAAGGTCACACCTAACAGTGTGTTTGTAACCTTTAACAGAGTTGACTCTTAACAGGGCTCACTTTAGAAGAGTGAAAATTAGGGGTACAGTCCCAGTGGTTTTTTTCCTTTATAGGGTGTATAGTCAAAAAATAGAAGCACTTCCATTTTAGATTTGTTTAGCCTTTCGAGTAAGTGGTTTGGGGTCATGACAAGCACCTTGAATGGGTTCCTGATCTTGACATGGCTTCCCCCCTATTTTGTCCCTCTTTCCACTCCTGTTTAGCCTAATTTCTACATTCTAAATTGCAGACTGGTGATTCTGAGCTTCAGGGTCAGGGTTGACCTTTTAGGTCTATGTCAACCTTGACCTTGACCTAGGTCAAGGTTGACCTCAACCTTGACCCAGGGTTCAGATCCCGGGGTCTCATAGTTTTTGGATGTCGACCTTTGCAAAAAGTATTTTTCACTTCCGGATCGGTTGTTTCAGGTTCCAAAGCATTGATTCCTAAATTATATTTAATATAGGTCCTCTCCTAGAGGTAAAGGCTTGAATGGAAATTTAATCCTCCTATGTAGGCCTCTTTAGAAGATTGTGCCCTAATTTCATATAAAAGGGAGCCTTCTCCTCTCATTTTCTCTAAGCATTACGAACGATAACCATCATCAAGCAAACTATCTTCAAGAGTGATTCAAGAAAGCTAAAGAGAAAGATTTCAAAGAAAGCATTCATCCATTCAAGTATCCACTCTCATGAAGGAGATCCATTGGAGGCCATTGAAGGATTCAAGCTACATAGTGCCCTTTTTGGTGATCTCTCCATCCACCTTCTTCCAAGCATATTCCAAATTCAAGAACCCATTCAAGAATTGGTGTTAGAGATCTACAAGAAAGAGATTGGAGACATCCTACCTTTCTACATTCCACATTTTAAAGCATACTTGTGGATTCAAGGATTCAAATCCACCACAAGGACTTTTCCAAGCAAGTTGAATTTATGCATTTGCTTTGTCTATTTCTACAATTTCAATTACATATATTTGAGGTTAATTCCAAAACCAGGGTTTGACCAAGGCAAACCCCTCCCCCACAACAAACAATCCTCTTTTTCTTGTAGGTACAGGTACAGAACAATAGATTTGAGACCAGATCTGGATACCCTTTTTGACTTTTTTTTGGATGACGTGAATATATTTTATGTCGAACCTGTGCAGGTCAAGGTCGACATTATTGGGTCAGGGTTGACATTTGTGGGCCAAGGTCGACCTTTTTCATAAGACGACATCAGAATGGAAAAATATTTCTAGGTTTTGTTCATCTCTACATTCTGGTTTGGGATCAACTGTTAGTTTTTCCAGAAATAGTCTACAGACCTCAGAAAATACCATTCTTTGATCTGCAATATTTCAAGGTTAGTGCATTTCTCCTACTTCTTCAATTATTGTCATATATCATATCTATACATATAATTAACAGAATTTAAGGTATCTCTCTTGTTATTCTCCTTTCCAAATAGTTGATTCATTTGTGCATTAACCCTTCTCTTGGGTTGATCGAATTGGATCTTCCATTTGTGCGTTTGGGAATAAAAGATAAACATCTTATCTTCTCCCTAATCACAATTACAATATACAATCAATACAATTCAATTCAATATAAAGTAAAGTTAATGAAATCAATATACTCTAAGAAAATCAAACCACAATTAACAATCAAACCCCCATCACACATGATTTCCCCCTTTACATAGGGTTTCCACGTTAAAAATTCATGTGTTATGTGTGAATGATTTATTTCTTTATTGTTTTGTATCTGACATAGTTAGCACTAGATTTATCGGTATACTCTACATATTTATTGTATTTTAGTAAATAGTTATATTGCCTATCGGTAATCAAGGAGAATAAGGACAGACAAGGTAAACCGATAGATAGATAATATTTATAAGTATCTTATGACATGAATCTTGTAGGGACATAATAATCTGAAGTTTATTTGATTGGTGGTTAGAATAAGGATAAGTTTTTGAGGCCGGGATAACCATGAGAAGCCACTCCACACATATACCCATACATACCCATGCTTGGCATATGATGAGTGCCAAAAGGCAATGAAATGTCACAACACAACCCCCATATGATCAAATACTCAACTACATATATCCGGGAGTTTAGATCCCGCAAGATCTACCAAAAGAACACTCATGTGCATGTGGTGACCACAACCAACACCACGTAGCAATGAAATAATGATATGCAAGGGGCTAGATCCAGGAAAAGAAACAGGATGAAAAGAACATAATGTTAGAATAACTGAGAGGGGGGGTGAATTAGTGGCCTCAATAATATTCTAATAATTCAACCACAAAAACTTTATATCTTAAATATAAACCTCAAGTTATCTTTAGTCCCATGAGATGAATACCTTGAAATAATCTTAACAAATAACTACTACTCGGAGTTCACTATTAAACCTTATTCTTATTGTTTACCAATTAGCAGTCTTTCATTTACCAAAATATAGTAAATTGCTTAGTGTATACTGATCAATCCAGATTAGTTGTGTAATGCAAAACACTAAAGTAATGACTCATAAACACATTGACACATAGATTTTTAACGTGGAAACCCTGTCAAGGTAAAAACCACTTTTGACCAGTAACCCAAAAATTTCACTCTTCTGAAGTGAGCTCGGTGAAGAGCCCACCCTGTTAAAGTTTACAAATACACTGTTAGGTTAGACCTTGTTAGAGAATTTAAATAGAATAGTTTTTCACTTGATATTTGGCATCGCTATGCTACCTTTATGACCAAACCCAGTGTAGTTTGTCAATTGGTATCTAGCATCTCTATGCTATGTTCATGACCAAAATTTTTGATATTCCTTGAGATGTATCTCAATATAGAAAGGATTGTTAAGTCTTGCTCGGTTAAGAGACTTTCTGATCCAATGGTTAAATTGAAACAGTAAATGATTTGTTCACATATACAACTATACTTTTCAGATTTTTGGATCTATTGTAAGCTCATTATACCTTTCTGATCGATGTTTCTTTTCAATACCTTTTCCCTACTTCTTTCCACTTGGTGATGTTGTGCTTCTTTGTTACTTGGTGTCCACAAAAATATAGCTCTATTCTTCAGCTTGATTGATCAGGACTGTATAAAATTGTTCTTCATCAGTTTCTCTTCAGCATCCTCTTCTCTATTCACTCCCCTAATTCATAATGAACTAGATTGTCTCTTTATAGACATGATTTCTTTATTTCTTAGTTCTTGACTTTCTTGTTCTTAGCGTGATCCGCAATTCTATCCAATCTTGCTTTAAAACTTTACTTCAATTTTATCCTGTAGATTTCTCTTTGACAACTAGAATAAAACAACTTTAAATCTCTCGCTTATCTCTGGCTTTTACTTGTCGATAAAAATAATATTAACAACCAGCTAACTCCTTTAGCTCTTGCCAGCTAAGTCTTTTATCATTTTTGAACTTCAGTTCTTTTCAGTGTTTTAACTCTTGTTATCTTGTGAGGCCTAACCCCGACCCATCATAGCTCAGTTGATACACTTATTTTGATACATTGATACACTTTTTGATTATCCTGACAGAGACTCAAGATACTATGTTTATGATGATGATTATATTATATGGATTACATTCTGATATGGATTAGACCTAGAACATGTGGTTGATTTTGATTATACATGTTTAGATAGGTGAATTGATGAGAAGATCAGATCATGATTAGACTTGATTATTTCATGGATGTTATGTCATGATGATTATGGAATTATTATGTTTTAAACATTTCTGTATAAAAATTGTAATTAGGAATTTAATTCTTCTTATTGATTAATGTTGCTAAGTATGAATTGAATATGTATATTGCATGTAATTTTATTATCTTGGACTATTGATGTTTGAGGTTAGTGTGCAGGAAAGAGAACCATGGAATCAGTCAGAGAATCAGTAACCAGCCATATGTGCAAACTGTAAAGCCAAGGTTGAACCTAATGAAGAAGTTTGAACCTCGTTGTTAAGTGATTTTATTCATGACTGTAAAATTATATGTATGTATTAGGTATTTTCATTATGTAATTAGTGACATGTCAATTTTGTTTATGTCATTTTATAGTGTCACTTGACACTCGTTATGTGTTTATGTAATGACGTGTCTACTAAGGTTGGCAATGTAAACCTAAGCCTAATTGATTCATTAGGAACCTAACTAAACCCCTTGTTGGAGATATTTGCAAATTTCCACCAATTTGATCATTTAGATTTAATTCTTTTATAGCCACTTCTAGAGACCAAAAAGAGTTCTTAAGGGTCAAATTTAGCAAAATCTTAGTACCTTAGTGATAGGGGTATGGGTTAGGAATGTTTTGAATACATATAGAATCCCCTAGTAGCCTTGGTGACCTATTTCATGACCCTTTTTTCACATGCTTCAAAAATGGAGTAAGTCTTGACCTTTTACCCAAACCCACACTCCTTTCCAATCTGACATTTATGATAGGGGAAAAGGAAAAGCCAAAGGACTTTAGGGTCAAGTCTGAATTTAATGTTGGTGGGTGGGTAGAAGTTGGAGGTCTTTTTAGAGGCCCTTGGTAGAGTTAGTGGGTGTTCACCCACTCTCTAATTTTAGAGA
>MU224482.1:803170-824925 GCA_018584345.1 Thuja plicata | reverse complement strand
TTGTTGTTATGTAAGGGAATGAGATTTTGGGTTTGAATTCTTGCTTATGGTTTTATCTTTGTTTTGAATATGGGAGTTTTGTGAAGGGTGTGATGACATTACTCACCCTTGGATAGGGAAGAAGTGGACATGTATGGGGGAAGGGGTTAGTTGAATTTCATGATAGTGTAGAGTCTCTTCTCATGGAGAGAAGAAGAAAAAAATGCAAGGTGTATGGGCCCTTGCATGCCATTGTATTTGATCATAATTTTGGAGGAGATAAAGAAAAGATTGGATGGAAAGATATATGTGGTTTTAGCCTTGAAAAGGCATGTTATTTGAATATATTATTTTGGCATTCTTTTACATGAAAATCCACCTTCACCCCTTGTTATGGGTTCATGGTGAATCCATTTGTGCAAGCCTTGGGAGGGTGTTCTTTGTTGTTGTATTCATGTATGTGGATGTGTGATTGTCACCCGTTGGTTACCGATTCTCCTAGCTCGGGGGTGATCTCCTTGACACCTAGGATGGGAGGTGAGCTTCCCATGGTTCTCTTCAAGTATTTTCAAGTTTTGAAGTCAAGATGTGAAAAAACTTAGGAGAAATCTCTATTTTGGTGTAGTTGTATGAAGAGCAACTTTAATGTTGCATGGTTACTCCTTTGTATTGAGATTCATTTCTTGTTAAGTGTTGTAATGTCCATATTGAAAACTTTATCAAGTAAGATGTGTAGAGATCTTATTCATTATGTAGTAGCTTCATTAAAGGAAGAATCATTGTATGCTTCCATTGATTGTATAGATCTTCCATCTTGAAGATGTGTAGTTGTATTTTGAAAAGAAAGGTAATGTAATAGTTTTCATAGCATATAAAATCTTGTAGATTCATGAATCTTGTAATCTCTCTAATATATTTGATTGTAAGTTTTCAAGTTAAAAACACTCTATTCTTCCTTTGGAAATCTATATTCCATTTCAATAGGTTCAACACTCTACCTTAATATTTTCATTGCAACCTTAATTCTTGAGAAGGAAAGATAAACTTGATAACAATAGTAAATCAAACCATTTAGTATATTAATGTAAAAATCAACTACTACTAATATTCAATTTATAGTTCACTTAGTGTATTGCACTAATAAATAATTCAGTTGCATACAATTAACTACTTCTATAATAAAATCAATAACATCAATGATAGAAGCTAAAACCAAATAATACCCATGACACTTTCCAGATTTTTAGAGCAAAAATGCTCTCTAAAATTTGTATGAGAAGAAAAATAATTCTCTTTGCCACAGAGAATATTCTCTTCCTAAGATGCTCTTACTAATTAGAGTTAGTATTTTAACTCCCTAACCTAACCCAGTTGTTAGAAAAAAAACTAAATTCTAAATTAATAAAAGATTTCATACATAACTTGCTAAACACTCCCCTTCCCATAAATGGGCGGAGATATGTGTGTGGCAGAGGTCACATTAAACATAAACAAAAAAAATGATTTTAATGCAAGCAAGTCTTGCTTTTGATTGCATCCTTGTGGGTCCCACCCACATACTCCTTTCCTACCTTCTTACCTCCATGCATAGGATGTGGGCTGACATGACATTAAATTTTCTTCCCAAAGACAAGCCTCCCCACTCCATGCATACTTGGGGTCTGACATGGGGATCACAGCATATTCCTTAGTTTTAGCACCAATCCTTACCCTTTACCATTCAAAATTTCTCCTTGGGATTAAGTGAATGTTTTGGTGGGCCCTAGAATACTTGCCCTTTAAAACTGCACTCATCTCCTTAGAAATTCGAACCCCTATGCAGCCTTAGGGTAGGTTGGGATTTCCAACACCCCACCCACTTGGCAAATGGGCCTTGGGGATAGGGGGTGATGTGAAAGATGGGTAGGTAGATAGGTTTAGATTAGTAGGGTTAGTTAGTTTAGTTGATTAGGATTAGTAATTAATAGACTTTTTTAACATGTTTAGATTTAATTAGTATGAAATCAACTTTTTAGAAAAATAGCTTATTTTATATAATGGTTAATTATTTAAAATGAATCATTAATATTAGTTAGTTGTTAATTTAATTTTATTATTAAATGGAAATATGTAGCTCATGTGTTCAAAAGGATTAGAGGTTAATTTAGTTTCTATTAGGGGATTAATAGACTATGGTTGCATGTGTTTCTTTTAAAAGGGGAGAATTTAATTAAAATTTATATTAGTAGGTTAGGAATTAGATTAGATTTTAATTATTAGTTTATTTTTGTATAGTGAGTTTGTTATTATGATAAATAGTAAATGTTGCATGTATATTTTTTTTTAAATAGGGGAGTAGAAATTAATTAGTCCTTATATTAGTGGATATTTTAATACATATGTTTAAGTGGGTCCAAGGATAGTTAAAAAAGGTTATACATATTAATTCTTGTAATTAATTTAGTTCTCTTTTATTTATTTAACTAATGTGTGTGAAATAGTTATATCGGGGTTGTTTATAGATGTTATGCAAATAGGGTTAATTAATTGACTTTTAAATATTTTAGGGTTCAAATGGTTTTTGTTTAATAAACTTGATTGACCGAGGATCATGTCTAAAGGTTACTTTAAATGTCGTAAGTAGCTAAGGTTGAAAGGGAATTAGTACTAGATTTAAATAGATAAAGTTGTAATCTAGGTTAAGAATTAAAATAATTGCTAGGTCAACCTAATTCAACATATGTTCTTAACAATTAAATTACTATCATGATACTACACGTGGTTAAACATAAAACCATAGTTAATTCAACCCGACCCAAGAGTTCATGTAACTCGTGTAACAAGTTGATGTTCCAACTCTGCATCCGTATGTGGTGTGACCCTAATTCAATCTTTGAATATACCTTACAACTTGAAGATTAACTTCACCACGTTATCACCTTTCCACAACACATCCATTGTTAGCCGTATGTACTTGTGTTTTACAAAAAATATTTTTTGTGTGTTTTGCCCTAGTTTTGGGCATGACATATCTTCGGTCAACACTTCAATTCTTCTCAGGCATCTCCGTCGGGGTTGTCTATTGGTCGGGGTTGTCTGTCCGTCGGGTAACACTGTGAAGTTGTTCGTCGGTAATTCTTGTGATTCTGCTTGTCGATAATGCTTTTTGGGTTTCTTTCTCGGGCATCACTGTGACTTTCCTCTCGGGTTTCTCTATTTGTCGAGGTGCACTACCCATCAGTTTCTGTTGTCACTTTGTGAATACTGAACTTTTATTCATTACTGAAAGCATAACCTTTATCTTTTTGGTTCTATGAAGTCTTTAACACTTTGTATATAACCAATTAGATTATATCGAGTTGACATCAATGACAATACAATCTATTAACTTGATTTAATGTCTTCCATTATCTTTCTGCATTTCTCTGATCATCAACTTAACATCTTCAAACATTCAATCAATTATGGTTCATCAATGTCTTCCTTTGGCATTGATGGCAACACACTACATTATCATACTATATTATTACAAATACAATATGAAATATATCAGTTGTAGTTCATCAAACAACCAAATTTATTATTCTATAACCAATACAAATGTCTGGCTCTCGGTAAGCTCATATAGCTTAGACTTGTTTCCTACAGAGTGTTATCTTCAACCTTTAATCCCTTTACTGGATAGATGTATCAACTTCTGATTCTTATATGTGTTTTCCCTTGACTGTTCCTCTCCTTGATTATCTCTTTTTCCTTTGACAACAATCTCTCCCTTACTATGTATTCTCTTCCTCATGATGAATATTTCATATGTAATCTCTCTCTCTTTGGATATTCTCTCCCTTACAAGTTACATCTCTCCCTTTGACAACAATGCCAAAGTAAACATTGGTCATGCCAAAGTTATATCCTTTCATCTTTTTACAATATACTCCTTGAATTTCCCTTCCATCAGCAATATAGCTCTGTATTAGCCAAAATTATCTCAGGTGTTCGGTGTAGATAAATACTTTGTTGTGTACAGATGTATCTTTGTAGTCCATTTCTTTGCTTGCATCAACATGAATGATCTTATGATTACGTGTAGGCTGATGCAATTCCCTAGTCACCTTACTGACCAATAGACAAGGGTCGGACCCCTAGTCTCTATCTTAGGTACTCAAATGTATATTTAAACAATGGCTTGGTAAATATTTCATCTAATTGTTCCTTTGATTGAACATATTCTAGTATCACTTCTTTTGCTTGCACTTATTCTCTTAAGTAGTGATACTTGATAGCAATATGCTTAGTCTTAGCATGCATGACTAGATTCTTTGATATGTTAATTACACTGGTATTATCACAATAGATAATCACTGGTTCAAGAATATTCATATTCATATAGGTTCCATTAATTATTTGATCCATGCAATATTAGAGAATTTTGCAATAGTAACCACATATTCTTCTTCTGCGGTAGACTGTGAGATGCATCCTTGCTTCTTGTTGATCCATGTGATAATTATGTTACCCATGAAGAATGCTCCTCCAGTTGTTCTTTTCATGTCATCTAAGTTTCCAACCCAATTAGCATCTGTATAGACTTGAAGCTCAAATTTTCCATTTTTGTTATATCATAAGCCATAGTCCTCTGTGTTCTTTAGATATCTCAGAATTCTCTTGACAACACTCATGTGTGATTCTTTGAGATTAGCAGAGAATCTTGCAACTATTCCAACTGCATGTGCTATATTTGGTCTAGTATGAACAACATACAATAGTTTTCCAATCATTGATCTATACAAGGTCTGATTTACCTCATTTGATTTGTCTTCTTTTGTCATCTTACATCTGGTTGTCATAGGTGTTCCAACTAGCTTGGGATCTTCCATCTTGAATATCTTCAACACTTCCTTGATGTATTTGGATTGAGTGATATATACGCATGCATCTTGTTGAAGAATATGTAGACCAAGAAAGAATTCGATCTCCGCAAACATAGACATTTCAAACTCTTTTCTCATTTCATTAGCAAAGGATTTACATAACATATCATTACCCGCAAATATGGTATCATCAACAAATATTTTGCAATAAGAATATTATCATTAGAATCTCTTTTAAGTACAGATTGCTATTTTCACTTGTTCTTAAAAATTCAATGCTTATGAGATAGGAGTGAAGTCTTCCATACCAGGCTCAAGGTGCTTGTTTCAATCCATACAAGGCTTTATGTCTAGTCTACATACCATGTTTCTCTTGTCTAGATCAAAAAACCCTTCTAGTTGTTCAATGTATACCTCTTCTTCCAGTATTCCATTTAGGAATATAGATTTGACATCCCTCTGGTATACCATGAATCCTTTGAATACAGAATAAGCAAAGAATTCTAACTCCTAGTCTAGCAACGGGTGAAAAGGTTTCTCCATAATCAATACCTTCTTCTTGTGCATACCCCTTGCATACTAATCTTTCTTTATTCCTTGTGACTTCTCCATTCTCATTTAGCTTGTTTCTGAATATCTATTTGGTACCGATGACATTCTTGTCATCTAGTATCGGTACTAGTGTCCATGTCTTGTTCTTCTCAATCTATTCTATTTCTTCATTCATAGCACTGACCCATTCATCATTTTCAAGTGTTGTATTAATAGATTTAGGCTCAAAATCACAAAGTGAACATCTAGTGTTCAGTGACTTACTTCTTGTTCTCATTCCATCCTTCTTGTCTCCTATGATTTGATTTTGTTGATGATGTCTTCTGACATACTTGAAAAGTTTTGGTTCAACTCTTTTTCCATCATTTTGATCACCATCTTGACCTTCGTTCTGATCTCCATCACTCGGAACATCATCTTGAGTATTTTCCTAATTTTCAGTATTTGTAGCATGATGCTCGGGTGCAATGTTTTGTTGCTCGAGAGTGATACACTATTGCTCGAGTAGAGTGTCAGGTTCTTCAGTGTAAACAAACTTGTTGTAGTCTTTTGGCTCTTTTCTGCTTTCCTCATCATTTCTCTCTGCATATTCATCTATTCAGACATTTTCACTTTCAATGATCTTATTAGAGGACTTTTTAAGAAATTTATAATCCTTTCTCTTGGTGGAATACCCTAGAAAGATTCCTTCTTCACTTTTGGATTCAAGCTTTCTATTTCTAAATATAACATTGACTACCAAAAATTTTGAAGTAACTTACATTGGGTGTGTAACCATACCATAGCTCATAGGGTGTCTTTCTTCAATTGTACTATGTTCAATGTGTAGACAGCAGTATTGACAGCTTCCCTCCAGAATGTTTGATTGATGTTTTTCTCAATTATCAGTGTTCTTGCACAATCAATAATGGAGCTATTTCTCTTTTCAGCAATCCCATTTTGTTGTGGTCTTCTTGGTGTAGAAACCTATCTTTTAATTCCATGCTCATTGTAAAAGTCAGTGAATTCATCAGAAATAAATTCCCCTCCTCTATTTGATCTTAAGCATTTTAATTCCTTACCACTTTATTTTTCTACCATAGCTTTATACCATTTAAACATCTTGAATGCTTCTGATTTTTCTTTTAAGAACATAACAATCATCCTTCTAGAATAATCATCTACAAAGAGAATGAAATATCTATCTCTATAGTAAATCTTTTTTCTCATGGGTCCACATAGATCAGTATGGACTAATTCTATAATTTCATTAGATGTATGGGCTTTACTCTTGAAACTAGACTTTGTCATCTTACCTTTTGAAAATTCTTACACACGATATGCTCGGCCTTTGACATGCTCGGTAAGCCTCTTACTTTCCTTTTATTGCTTATCTTTATCATGTTGTCAAAATTCACATCACATAATCTCTTATGCCATAACTGTATGTCTTTGTTTCTAGACATTAAACAAGTGGTGTTAATATCATCAAGCTAGAAAAGGTTACCTTTTGTTTGTTCACCTGTTCTGATCAACCTTCCTGATTCATTGAAGATCTTTGCCTTCTTATTCTCAAATGCTACTTGGTGACCTGTGTTATTCAGATGTGAAACACTCAATAGATTATAATCAAGTCCTTTTACCCAATAAGCATTTTCACATTTGATCAAATTATTCTTCATTATGGTTCCTTTACCTTCAACTGGACAAGGTGTGTCATTACCCATTCTTATTGATCCACTATTATAATACTCAAAAGTTTCAACCTTTTATTTATCACCAGTCATGTGGTGAGTGCAACCACTATCTATGATCCAGACATCATTATTACTAACCTTAGATATGAGTGCAGTTTCTACATACCTTTCTTCTTCATCTGAATCATCTTTCATGGCCACACATACCATCTCAATGTCTTCATCTGATTTGGTGACAGTGTCTCCAGCTCTGTTCTCAGCCATGTAACAAGTGTTCTTCCCTTTTTCCTTATAGTCTCGGGTATCTCTTCTATCAGATTGGCAGTTACTTTGGTAATCTCTGTCATCACCTCTATCAAACTTCTTTTCATATGTTATGTCATTACTTCTGTCATCTTTCTTATGTTAGGACATCATGCAGCAAAGTGTCTAATCTCTTTTCAAATTAAAATACACAATTTATTATTTACCTTTGTATCTACCTTTTCCTCTCTACAATCTTCTTTCCATTAGTGCTTCAATCTCATCAAGTCCTTGGTCATCACTATCACTTTCACTATCATTCCTCATAGTGTGTTTATGACTTGACTTACTTATTTTCAAAGAAGATTTAAATGAAGACTCTATAGATGGTAAGACACTATTGTCAAATTTATTCATCTCAAATGAAATTAGTCTACCAATCAGACTATCTAGAGTAACATTATTGTTTTCAACTGCTCTCATTTCTTGTATAGCAGATACTCTAATAGCATATACAAGCAGTAATGTTCTTAGGATTTTACTTACCACTATCTCTTCTTCAAGTACACCTCCAAATCCTCGGATAGCATTGACTACCTCTTTGATTCTGCAGCTATACTGAGTGATATTTTCTCCTTCTTTCATCCCTAGATCATCAAACCTCCCTCTTAGGCTTTTTTCTTAAGCTCTTAGTACATAAGCATCTCCTCCATGTACCAGCTTCATTTTATCCCACATTTGTTTTACAGAGGTGTAGGTTTTGACATCTTCAAACTCAGTATCAGGGAGTGAAGAAGCAAGCTCTATCATCCTGCAATTATGCTCATGCTTTTCTCTCAATTTCTCAAGTGTGTGAGGTCCTGTAGGCAACACATATTCAGTATTTAAGTATTGAACAACATCATTTCCAATACCTGATAGGTGGAGTCCTATTCTACTTTTCCATGATACAAAGTTATCCTTGTTCAACTTGGGCATATCTCATTTGCTCATCTTGTGATCTTTTTCTTAGATCTTGAAACCTTCCTTCTAAGCACACAAGATCTGATACCAATTGTTAGAATAACTGAGAGGGGGTTGAATCAGTGGCCTCAACAATATTCCAATAATTCAACCACAAAAACTTTATATCTTAAATATAAACCTCAAGTTATCTTTAGTCCCACAAGATGAATGCCTTGAAACAATCTTAACAAATAACTACTGCTCGGAGTTCATTGTTAAACCTTATTCTTACTGTTTACCAATTAGTAGTCTTTCATTTACTGAAATACAATAAATTTCTTAGTGTATACCAATCAATCCAGATTAGTTATGTGTAATGCAAAACACTAAAGTAATGACTAATAAACACATTGACACATGGATTTTTAACGTGGAAACCCTGTTAACGAAAAAACCACTTGCGACTGGTAACCCAAAATTTTCACTCTTCTGAAGTGAGCTCGGTGAAGAGCCAACCCTGTTAAAGGTTACAAATGCACTGTTAGATGTGACCTTGGTAGAGGATTTAAATAGAATAGTTTGTCACTAGATATCTGGCATCTCTATGCTACCTTTATGACCAAACCTAGTTTAGTTTTTCAATTGGTATCTAGCATCTCTATGCTATCTTCATGACCAAAATTTTTGATACTCCTTGGGATGTATCTCAATATAGAAAGGATTTTTAAGTCCTACTCGGTTAAGAGACTTTCTGATCCAATGGTTAAATTGAAACATTAAATGATCTATTCACATATACAACTATACTTTGCAGATTTTTAGATCTATTGTAAGCTCATTATACCTTTTTGATCAATGTATATTTTCAATACCTTTGCTCCACTTCTTTCTACTAAGTGATGTTGTGCTTCTATGTTGCTCGGTGTCTGTAGAAATATAGCTTTGTTCTTCAGCTTGATTGATCAGGATTGTATGAAGTTGTTCTTCATCAGTTTCTCTTCAGCATCCTCTTCTCTATTCACTCCCCTAATTCATAATGAATTAGCTTGTCTCTTTATATACATGATTTCACCATTTCTCAGTTCCCGACTTTCTTGTTCTTGGCGTGATCCGCAATTCTAGCCAATCTTGCTTTAAAACTTTACTTCAGTTTTATCCCGTAGATTTCTCTTTGACAACTAGAATAAAATAGCTTTAAAGCTCTCACATATCTATGGCTTTTACTTGTCGATGAAAACAACATTAACAACCAGTTAACTCCTTCTTTAGATCTTTCTAGCTAAGTCTTTTGTCATTTCTGAACTTCAGTTCTTTATGGTGTTTTAACTCTTGTTAGATTTGGTCAACACTTCAGTTCTTCTTGGACATCTATGTCAGGGTTGTCTGTCCGTCGGGTAACACTGTGAAGTTGTCTGTCGATAATGCTTGTGATTCTACTCATCGGTAATGCTTTTCAGGTTTCTTGCTCGGGCATCACTGTGACGTTCCTCTTTGGTTTCTCTGTCCATCGGGGTGCACTACCCATCGGTGTTTGTTTTCACTTTGTGAATACTGAACTTTTATGCATTACTGAAAGCATAACCTTTATCTTTCTGGTTCTCTGAAGTCTTTGATACTTTGTTTATAACCAATTAGATTATATCAAGTTGACATCAATGACAATACAATCCATTAACTTGATTTAATGTCTTACATTATCTCTCTACATTTCGGTGATCATCAACTTAACATCTTCAAACATTCAACCAGTTATGGTTCATCACATAACACACTTGGGAAATACAATTGAGTGGAAACCAAAAGGAAACAAAAATAATTCATAGCTCAATTGGCCACTTTCCAACAGTGTAGATTCCCATGGAATCCATAAGTCTTCTCGTTAGCATACGAGGATGGCACACAATGCCCAAAAACAACCATTCACTCAAAATTCTGGCAAATTTAGCAACAAGGCCAAAATTCACAAATTTAACTTGACGGAGCACTTTTAGATTGGGATATAAAATATTGGAAAATTCCTCTATCCATTCCAACTCCACAATTCTAATCCTTGTAGAAAAAGATACCAAAAACATAATTTAAAATATGTCCATGTTAGGAACCTGTGTGTTCCTTCTGTTTATTTTGTTAGTTTAGTGTTGTTGGATGCATATGCTTTGTAAGTCATCCCGTGAGTATATTTTATTATCCCACATGCATAGGTAGTAATACTTTTCTAGATTATACTTAGTATATAAGTGTGTGTTGAGGCCTTTGAATGACATCGATGAATTTATTGTATTGAGCTTGCTCAAAGGAGGTTACCCCCTCAAAGTGGCCCACGATCAATAGATTCACTCTGAGTTCTACTGTTGCTCTATATTTTTGTTATTTTGTGCATGCTCATCATATTGCAGTAGGAGGTTCCTCTCATCTGGTATCAGAGCACTTTCTTGGGCGCGCTAGGTGGAAATTTTGTCAAAAAAAAAATTTCGTCATGGCCTTCAGGTTCTTTTTTTGCATTTGGATTCATTTCCAATCCTAGTATTTATTGTTATTGCAGTTCTTATTTTCAATTATTACGTATCTGGGTGATTTTCCCTGAGTAGATTTTCTATTTTTTAACCATAGCTTCCTTGCTTTCTTTCCATTTCCTCTCAAAGTTACTCAGAACCGCCGAAATACCGTTCCACATACTTCCTTCCTTGAAGACCTTACCCCAAATTTCACATATCGAAGCCCTAAATCCCTCCTTTATCTAATTTTAGGGTTTGCCCTAACTTTTTTGCTTCTCAGCCAATCGCCACCAAATCTGGCCACAGGGTTCATTTCCTAATTCTACTCCCTTGTCCCTCTTGGACCGCTCGACCCATTCCGCCTCCCCACCCTTGAAACCCTCATTTTTATCTTTACATTTTCATCAAAAAGTGTCCAACCACTCGTCAAATACCAATTTACCATCTGAGTTTTGCCCAAATCCAAGTTTTCCCTAACTGAAAAAGTTTCTATTTCTCTTTTTATACCCATTTCCAAAAAAAAATAAAAATATTCCGCTATATGGTTGTTACACGTACAGGAGAAAAAATCATGGAGGAGGAACTTGCATCCCTTAAAACCAAACTTCAAGATCTGGATGAAAAATTTCTCGGTCTCACTCTTCAGCATTCAGCCATGAGCCGCAACCATTCTGGAGACACTGGGTTCTCTTCTGGAAATTTTCAGGGACTGAAGCTTGATTTTCCTCGCTTTAATGGTGTTGATCCGACTGGATGGATTTACAGGGTAGAGAAGTATTTCAGCTTGCATAATACTCTAGATATCAACAAAGTCCCACTTGCATCTTTTCATTTGGAACATGAAGCTCTTCAATGGTTCTGTTGGTACATCAAGGCTAATGTAGACCCAACATGGATAGAATTGTCCACACTCCTTTTGGAGCGCTTTGGCCCTAGTGCTTTTGATGACTTCATAGGAGCACTCACTAAACTGTGCCAAACAGGCACTATAAGAGAATACCAGACAGAGTTTGAAAAATTAGCTAATCACACAGAGGGATTGTTTGATGAATTCTTTCGCAGTTGTTTTGTCAGTGGTCTGAAGGATGCCCTTCGATCTAAAGTAAAAATGTTTCCGCCCACTACAATGATGGAAGCCCTTGGGTTGGCTAAGTTATTAGAGGACAAGATTAGTGCTCTACAACGTTCCAGATCCAATTTTGTTCCATTCAGAAATAGGGGTTCTCACAACCCTCAAGTCACGCCAGCTCCCAGAACTACTCCTATCAAGCACTTGTCTGAAACAGAGATGCGGGCCCGTCGAGAAAAAGGGCTTTGTTATAATTGTGATGAGAAATGGTCCTGGGGCCATATATGTGTTCAGCAAAAGCTCTATCTCTTGGATGTGGATTCTCCACCTAAACTGGAAGAATATGTAGATGCTCACGAAACAGTGGATGATGAGGTTGAGCCTCAACAGCCTAAACCTCCTTCGCCAGAAGCTCAACCAGAGATATCTGTCCATGCCTTGGTAGGAGTCACTACCCCTCAAACCATGCGGGTCCAGGGTTTCTTCAAGAAGATCCCTCTTACTATACTCATTAATTCTGGTAGCACTCATAACTTCATTGACCCCCGAATAGCCAAACAAGCTGATTGCTTTGTCCATCCATGCTCTAGCTTTGAAGTCATGATTTCCAATGGGGGCACTTTACCTTGCAAAGGGAAATGTCGCAATGTGCGTCTCTCTATTGGAGATTATAACCTGTGCTCTGACATGTTTTCCTTGCCCTTAGGTGGATGTGATGTGGTTTTGGGTGCCTAATGGTTACGCACTCTTGGCCCCATTCTATGGGATTTTGGTGAACTTTGGATGCAATTTTCAGCCAATGGGCAACAAAACACTTTGAAAGGCTTACAGCCAGGGTCTCTCAGCATCATTAGTTCACATCGTATGGAAAAGCCTCTTAAGAAGAATTCACATGGTGTCATCGCTCAACTCCATTCCATTTAGATGCAGCCATCAGTGGTCTCTAGTACTCCTGTAGATCTACAACAAATTTTGGATAAGTATTTAGGTGTATTTGCTGAACCTCTAGGATTGCCCCCTTCTCACCCAGAGGACCACCGTATTCAGCTCCTTCCCGGCAGCATTCTGCCCAACATTAGGCCCTACCACTACCCATTTCATCAGAAGACCAAAATTGAGATGCTCGTTCATGACATACTGAAGCAAGGTATTATTCACCCTAGTACCAGTTCCTTTTATTCTCCAGTTCTACTTGTCCACAAGAAAGATGGGTCCTGGTGACTCTGCATTGATTTTCGAGCACTTAATCACCTCACCATAAAGGATACGTTTCCCATCCCGATTGTTGATGAACTTCTTGATGAGCTTCATGGTGCTCATTTTTTCTCCAAGTTGGATCTTCATTCTGGGTATCATCAAATTAGGTTTAATGAGGAGGATATCCCTAAAACAGCCTTCCACACACATGATGATCACTATGAATTTTTAGTCATGCCCTTTGGCCTCACTAATACTCCTTCAATATTTCAGGCAGTGATGAATAAAATATTTTGTCCATACCTCCAAAAGTTCATTCTGGTCTTCTTCGATGATATCCTCATATATAGCAAAACCTGGGCTAAGCATCACCATCATCTGGAGCTCGTAATGCAACTTCTCTCTGATCATCAACTCTGTGCAAAATAGTCTAAATGTGTGTTTGGCCAGGAGGAAGTGGAGTATCTCGGACATATTGTTGCACACCAAGGGGTTCAGGTGGATCCCACAAAAATAGATGCCATGAAAAATTGGCTGCATCCTAAAACTCTCAAGAGCCTTCGGGGTTTTTTGGGGCTGACTAGCTATTACCACAAGTTTGTCAAAGATTACGGGAAGATTACAGCACCATTGACAGCTATGTTAAAAAAGGATGCTTTTACCTGGACCCATGTTGCTGAGAATGCATTTGAACAATTGAAACAAGCTATGTGCAGTACACCTATTCTTGCTATGCCAGATTTTTCCAAGCCCTTCACTATTGAGAGTGATGCTTGCGGCAATGGACTGGGTGCTATTCTCCTTCAAGATGGCCATCCTATTACATTCACTAGCAAATCCCTTTCTGGTAAGAATCTAGCCCTCTCTACTTATGAAAAAGAAATGATGGTTGTTTTGCATGTTGTACAAAAGTGGTGTCCATACCTCCTAGGGAGTCATTTTTGCATCAAGACCGATCACCAAAGTCTAAAATACTTCCTGGAACAACGGGTATCCTCCCCTGCACAACAGAAATGGGTCAGCAAACTCATGGGGTATGATTATGAGATCACCTACAAGAAGGGTAAGGACAATATTTTTGCAGATGCTCTTTCTCGCACATTTGATGATCAAGCTTCCCTTTCAGCTATTTCTATGCCAATTCCCAATTGGTTAGCATCTGTTCAGCAGGGCTATGTCAGTGACTCTTCTTTATCTCAAATCATTCACTAGTTGGCCAATAATCCTTCTGTTGTACCACATTACTCTTGGAATGGTGTCTCTCTCTGATATAAGGGCCGTCTAGTGCTTCCTCAAAATCTAGACCTTCAACAGGCTATCTTTTATGAACTCCATGCCTCTCCTTCGGCAGGGCACTCTGAATTCCTCAAAACTTATGAGCGAGCAAGGCGCAAATTCTTTTGGAAAGGAATGAAATAGATGATTCAATAGATGGTGGTTGAATGTGATACTTGCCAACGCCACAAGGGTGAAACGACCCTCCTTCCTGGCTTGCTAGAACCCTTTCCCATCCCTACACGGATTTGGACTGATATTTCTATGGATTTCATTGAAGGGCTTCCTAATTCAGGTGGCAAAATAGTGATCTTGGTTGTGGTTTATCGTCTCTCCAAATATAGTCATTTTTGTGCCCTCAGCCACCCCTATACTGCCTCCATAGTTGCACAAATCTTCAAGGACCAGATCTTCCATCTTCACGGCCTCCCTTCTTCCATTGTCTCAGATCAGGATGCAACTTTTACCAGTCATTTTTGGACTAAATTGTTTCAGCAAACTGGCACCAAACTGAAGATGAGTTTGGCTTATCATCCACAAACCGATGGTCAGACCGAAATTGTCAACAAATACTTGGAAACTTATCTCCGTTGCTTCACTTCAGAACAGCAACATCAGTGGGCCAAGTGGCTTCCTCTAGCTGAATGGTGGTACAATACCTCTTACCACACTGCATCTAAAATGACTCCATATGAAGCAGTCTATGGTCAAGCACCTCCAGTGCTCCTTCCCTACACTCCCAGTAGCTCACCAGTCTAGGCAGTTGACATAGTTCTCTGCACCAGGGATCAGATTCTTCGCACCTTACAGGATAATCTTCACATGGCCCGAAATCGAATGAAACAGTAGGCAGATCAGCACCATTCTGAGCACTCATTTTAAGTTGTGGATATGGTTTTTCTGTGTCTACAGCCATACAAGCAATCCTCCCTGAAGCTTAAAGGGCGTCATAAGCTAGCCCCAAAATTTTATGGGCCATATAAGGTTTTGCAAAAGATTGGTTCAGTTGCTTATAAACTGAAACTTCCTCCTTCTTCCCGCATTCATCCAGTATTTCTTGTTTCTTGTCTCAAGCAAGTTCTTGGTACCAATGTCAGAGCCCAAACTGCTCTCCCTGAAATGGATAAGGAAGGATCCATTATCCTGGAGCCTGCGACAATCCTTGACTGGCGCACTCGTTAGCTTCGCTCTTGCTCCATCGCTAAGGTCTTGATTCAGTGGCATGGAATGCAACCAAAGGATGCTACATGGGAACCCCTTCTTCAGATTCAACATCAATTTCCACACCTTAAGCTTTGAGGACAAAGCTTTTTTTCTAAGAGAGAGGGGATGTTAGGAACCTGTGTGTTCCTTCTATTTATTTTGTTAGTTTAGTGTTGTTGGACGCATATGCTTTGTAAGTCATCCCATGAGTATATTTTATTATCCCACATGCATAGGTAGTAATACTTTTCTAGATTATACTTAGTATATAAGTGTGTGCTGAGGCCTTTGAATGACACCGACGAATTTATTGTATTAAGCTTGCTCAAAGGAGGTTACCCCCTCAAAGTGGCCCACGATCAATAGATTCACTCTGAGTTCTACTGTTGCTCTATATTTATGATATTTCGTGCATTCTCATCATATTGCAGTAGGAGGTTCCTCTTAGTCCATAAGACAACAAACAAGAACTGGGTGACACACAAAATGAGGTGACGCCAAAACACTCAAAATCCAACATCTCAGAATTTGACAAAATCAAAAACCCACTTCTAAAAAATGCCCAAACTACCAAAAATCAAATACAATTTAATTTCTGGAAACACATACAAATTCTCGCAGCATAACTAGATAAAAACTTCAAGCTTCAAACACGTAAAACACCTAATTGCTCATGCCTGCCCAACTGGGTCATAGAAACACATAAAAATGGAGGAGAACGCTAGTTCTCAACCCCCAAACATTTAGCAATCAAAATAATCAATTAAAACAAAAAGAAACAATAAAAATGAGCAAGCCCTACCTCACATGGCTTGTAAAAACCAAGAAGGGAAATAAATTTGAGAAGAGCTCGCCAAATCGAAAATGGTTCCACAAGAACAGAAGAAATTGTAACACAATTCCAACGAGCCGCTACCCACAAAAATCTGGCAAGCGGATCGATCACAACGAACACAAAATCCAATTCCTCCCAAGAGGTTTTGGAGCAAAAACTTCAAAAACTCTAAATACAAAAAAAAATGAGAAGTTAAAAACTCACTTTTTGCCTCATATAAGCACTTTTATAAAAGTGAATTATAAATCAGAATATTAAGCCACTTAATAGACTAATAGGTCATTTTCCCAAATTAATTAACACAATTCCAGGCATTTGGAATTCAACTACGAAAAATCAGCCAGAAAATAATTAAAATAAAACAAATCATTAAAATTCCCCAAAATAATTAAATCAACATTTAAATTACATAATTTTCGCAAGAACCATGGAATCCTAAATGCACAGACACGCTCACTGGTTGATTCACATAATGCATTATGAATCTGGATTTACCACAATAACCGAAGGGATAATATTAATTTACCAATAATACAGATATGTCACCCATATAGGGACGACATTGGCTCAACATGAATGGTCAAGGTCACTATTTCCTGGTGCCACTATCAGGGATGTAGCTACACACTAGAATCTTGTACTCAGGATGAATGTACCTAGTACATGTTCAGTAAACAAGCAAACATTAAGTGCAGCTTCTCAATCATATAAATAGCCGAAGCACAAACAAACACATAGTCACATTGAAGAAAAATGAGACATCATGTAGATCTCGGAAGCAAGTGACTACGACTCCATCTCATTTCGTACTTACACCAACAGGCAAAATGCATAGCGGTGTTGCAGTACAACATAACAATATATAATCACATGATAACACATTTAAATTAAAGCATTTAAATAATCATTTACAACTATCAAAGCATATATCCATAGAATAAGAGAACCATAATAACGAGTCCAATAACATCTATCAGATATAAACATAATCCTCAGTCCAATATTTGAATACAAAGTAAACTCGACATCATAATAAAGCATCATCGTGCAAATATGATCAAAATATTACTTAACATCATAATCTAACATTTAAAATTAGCAATGATACACGTAACTAAAATAAGGTACGGTAATCAGCTACATCACTTAGTGCAACCACTAGATCAAATCACACAGATAACATGAAATAACAACATCAGGGTACAATCTGATAACTTCTAATCTAGACAGTATCTCATCAAGGTAAACAATCATAATTAGGTAACCACTAGCACGTACCTCAATGAAACCATCAACTCACATCACAAGCTAAATAGGCAGATAACAATCATAGACACAACAATACTCTCAGATTTAGCACGAGAATAACTGAATTGGGTGCATCTCATAATGCCAACATAACATCATCACAAAGGAATAATCATCGAAACATAATAATTTCTTAAAAATTAGAATAAAAGTCTCAGAAGACTTAACATCATCAATAGTTATACACCCCACATAAAGACATAAATAAGTTGTTGATCCAATAACATAGATAAGATCATCCCGAAGGTACAACCTCTCACGGGTCCAATATGATCATGAAATACACACACATAAAACCATCAAAGCCACATCCACCAGGATGGCATGCAGAACACAAACAAGAGAGGCACTACATTCAAATTCCTAACAATAGCATAATCATCAAGATCAACATTCTCAGACATATCACACTTTGCAGAGATAGTTTCTTGAAGCATGCCAACTCTCTTCTGTCATAACTGAAAACTCCTCAATTTGGAGTCACAAAAGACCCTATGATTTCATTCCAACCAAAGGTTTCATATAATAAAACAATTAGATTTGGGCCAAGAAGAGTTGTTATGTACCTTCTTTCACTAGGGGACATTCGCCAGACCATGCAATTGCTTGTCTAACATATCATAATTTCTTTAGCAACATTGAATTTACCTTTTGGGGTGAGACCCCAAGCCAGAATGTCTCGCTCCTTAAGAGAACTAAATAACCTTCCCTCCAAGATTTTAGCCAGCTCAGTTTGATCCTCCACAGAGCCCGTGAAGGGCCACTCATTTGGATCCTTCCAACATGTCACCTCCACTTGACCTGTACGCCTAACTGTTTTAAAATTATCCACCTTAACCCACCCAACCTCAATAAAAAAATTGCAAAGGGATTGAAGCCAAGGAAAGCTAGAAAGAATAGGAGGGTGACCATTCCAAGAGTCCTGCCAAAAAAAGCTTCAGAGCCTCTATAATTACATATCCAGAAAAGGCCTTCCTTAATAAGCTTAGCTCCCTTTTTAATAGTATCCCAGATACAAGATCCCTTTCCTGTCAAACCAAGACGTGACACATCAAGGCAATTAGCACCTGGAAGGTACTTGTAGGTTAGAATCTTGGCCCAGTCATTATCTTGACTATTGCACCACCTCCAATACAACTTGGATGCCAAGGCCTTTCCAACCAAAACAATAGACCGAAGACCAAGGCCCCCTGCATGCTTTGGCCTACAAACAGAATCTCATTTGACTAAAGTCCACTTAGAAGAAAGGAGACTGCCAAACCATAGAAAATGGTGAGAAAGAATGTTGAATTCTCTCACAAAGTTGGAGGGGGGAACCTGCACAAGACACCTATGTACAAGGAAAGCATGCACCACAGTCTTCAGGAGAATCACTCTCTCAACTTAAGATAGCCACCTGTAAGTCCAATGACTAACCTTACTTTGAAATTTGTCCAAAATTTCCTATTATTTGTAATTAATATTATAATGAACGTGAATTTATTGCGTGAATTATATTTATTTATTTTTTAAAATCAAGAGATAAAAATTATTTAAAAATGATATTTACTTTTATGATGAATAGGTCAACATTCTATTATTTAGAAAATAATGTATATGTATATTTAAAAATAGTGGATACAAGATCACATTTGAAGAGACATGCGAAGTTAAGTTCGAAATAAAAAATCATCATCATAAAACATTTAAATGAGAAGAGTAGTGGTAAACAAGGGTAGGTGTAACAAAAAAGATGGGGATCTCGATCACCTCACTTGTCCAATACATCAAGTTTTATATCTTTAAAAATCTAAATAAAATAAAAAAATGTGGAAAGAACCCATCTTAAAGTGTTTGTTTTTAATTCCTTTTTTACATATAAGTGTAATAAACACATTACAAAAGATACTGCTTGTATATTATATAAACAAATTTTATGACATATAAGCTATAGCTGAAGAAAAATTTCAGGGGAGAGAGAGCTATGCAAACTAACTGTGTGCTTCTTAAAATCCTATGTGAATATTTTGAATCACTCTCAATTTTGTAAAGATGTTTATTACTTGTCAAGTCATCGACTTAAAAAATATGTTTTCTTATCCACATAGTCAAATATGATACCTGTCAACATGTTTTTTTTTTGGTGAAAGCGTTCAAATTAGTCCAAAAAAATAAAACGAATATGTGTGTACTAAGTCATGTTTAGTAGTGCACTCATATGACATCACACAATTGACTGTTTTTTAAAATTTACAAAAATCTTTTTGAAAATAAGTATTTTCATGACATTTTTAGTACACTATTGTAAGACTCATTTTATCCATCCATTGTGACACATATTAGATTAGAATCCCTCCATTATGAATCCCTCTCTCTTAGACATCATATGCTTATGCCTCTTAATCTTTTCCACGATAAGTTTTGGTGGAATCAATATCATTTACACCGCCTGACTATAAGACCACTAGATGATATTATTCCTCTCTCTCTACTCATTTTATTTGACAGGTGTCATCCCGACCCTTTTATCTTCTCCTTCACGCCAACAACCCATCTCACCAAATCTCTCTATATATACTTTACCCACTCCTTACCTCTTTAACATCTTATCTTTCGCATTGCCTTTTCTTTCGCGGGCTTTGGTACATCAAATCATTTTGGCTTTTCATTTTTGTGCGAATTTTTTTTTAGGGTTTTAAATTTTTCCATGCTATGTTTGATCTCCTGTTATTTGCATGCAGAATACAGCAATCATGTCTTCGTCGAGCAACAGAAATGCTTCCAATTTCAATTCCAAGGCAGTAGCGGTTCCTGCGGCAGATAAAAGCAAAGCGAAGGCACCGCGCGTGAAGAAAGAGCGCCCAAGGGAGAGGCCTGTGAGCAAGTTTGAAGATCTGATAATGCACGGTGTAAAGCCATGGGATAATGATGCAGACGAGTTTTACGATGCTCTCGTTCAGGCTCGCATTGAGCTTGATAGAGATTTGGACGCCATGAATGCTCAAGAAGAGATGGACGCCAGGAATGCTAAAGATTCTCGCTGAATACATTTTCATCGCTTTGCTTTACCTAGTTTTCTCAAGCGTTTGCACTCTAGTTTGCGTTTTTTTGTTGGTTTTATAAGCAGTTAGCCTGTAACCCCCCTTTTTGGTAGGGTGATTTGAACTTTTAGCACTAATTTCTGGAAATCACAACTTTCGGGTTTTGTTTCTCTGGCAGAATGTTATTGATTCATATTCCTGGCCCTTTCTTGTGGTAAAAAGTGATGATTCAGGTTCCGTGCACTTAATAATGGTTATTATGCCATTGCTGTTGCTCACTGTTTTTCATAATTTTGTTAATCTTGTGTTATAATGGAGCTCTATAGAAGGTTCATTTTGGTCCTTTTCGTCTACTTACACAGCTGTAATGGCTTTCAATTTAGCGAGTCCACCATATGTTTAATATAATTTTTCTTATTCTCATCAAATGGATTCTGAATTTCTTTCTGAATTTTTGAGTTGTTTTGGAATTTGTTTCAATGGTTTTTCTTATAAAGAGTTCCTGGGTGACTGAAGTAATATACCATGAGTTACTTTACACATTTATGTTCAACGAAACTTTCATATAATTACCTGAGTTTATAAATTATAAAAGAAAAATAAGATGATGCAGGTTTCATGCACTTAATAATATTACTATTTTTAATTATGGTTATAAATGGCATTGCTCATTGTTTTTCATAATTTTGTCAATCTTGTGTTATAGAGCTTTATAGAAGCTTCATATGGGCTCGTTTAGGTACTGAAATACCAAATGCTAGATATAATCAATTTTAGAAGATGCTACAATTTTAGAAGATACATATCCTAGAAATGATTTCCAGAATATGGGCTCGACCTGTTTGGTTCACCTGAAGATGACTGAAAAGATGCATAAATAATTTTAATTGTTTATTTCTTAATTTTTTTTTAATACAGTGTGTATGTGTGTATATATACACACACATGTATATATATACATGTATACACACATGTGTATATACACACACACACATACATGTGTGTCTACACACATACACACATTTGTGTATATATAGATATTTACACTTATACACACACACACACACACACACACATATATATATATATATATATATATATATATATATAT
>MU224482.1:771364-788197 GCA_018584345.1 Thuja plicata | reverse complement strand
AAGCACATGTATGATCAGAAGTGCAATTAAAAAAAATAAAAATAAAAAAAATAAAAAAATAGACAAAATAAATCACAATATAAATTAAACATTATTCAATAATAATAAAAAATAAAAAATAAAAAAAATAAAAAAATGGACTAAATCAATCACAATATAAATTAAACGTTATTCAATAATAATAAAAAATTATAAAGTCTTTGTCGAATTCCAATTCCAATTCGAAATGTAGAACCAAACATAGAACATGGAGTGTCTAATTCCAATTCCAATTCGAAATTGTGAACCAAACATAGAAGTTGGAATTTGTCAATTCCAATTCCAATTTCGAAATTGGCAACCAAACGCAAAAGATGGATTGACTAATCCATCTTCCATGTCAACCAAACGGTCCAAATTATAACCCGAAGATGCAAAACCGGGATTTCAAAACCTGGTTTTGTGATATAAGGTTTTGAGTCAATTCCAATTCCGCGAAACAAACTAGGCCTAAGTATAACCCGAAGATGCAAAACTGGGATTTCAAAACCTGGTTTTGTGATAATAAGGTTTTGAGTCAATTCCAATTCCGTGAAACAAACGAGGCCTAAGGCCCCGTTTGTTTCATAGAATTGGGAGTGACCCTTCCCATTTTTGCGAAATCACTTCCCATTTTTGCGAAATCTGACGTTTGTTTCTCTAAATTGCAATTCCGAATTCGTCAAGCAAAACTGGGTTTAGACACCAAAATGAGTGGCATCATCTTCCCATTGAATAGGTGGAATTAGAAATCATATCCTGGTTTTGTGATAATAAGGTTTTGAGTCAAATTCCAATTCCCCAAGATGCAAAACCGGGATTTCAAAACCTGGTTTTGTGATAATAAGGTTTTGAGTCAAATTCCAATTCCCCAAACAAACGAGGCCTAAGAGTATTTATTCCATATGCAAGTTTTCAAGGGAAGTGTGGGGATTAATAGTTATAGACTAGCACTTGTATCTATATCTATAGAAGGGATAAGCTGATAGGAAATGAAAGATAAGATTCTAAATTTATTTTAATAGTATATAAATAATTAGCTAACAATATAAATTTATGTACATTTGATTACAAACGGAAATTTTAATTTAAATAAATAATCATTGTATCATATACTTAGATATAGATCTTATTCAATAAATTTTTAAATGCTCTTCTTTTTTTTGGGGAAAACAATTAGATTCTTTTGAAGAAACATTCCATCACATTATCTATTGCTAATAATAGTTTGAATCTAGTGTAGAGTGAAATTTCTATCTAATATTTGTTTATTTTAACTATCATTTCCATTTATTTCTCAAATTTAGCAAGCATTTGTTTATTTTACTCGGAAGTTCAATATTGAAGTTTGAAACATATTGAATTCTTTTCCTAATAAATTAAAGCTCAACCAAAATTTATTCTACCTTGTTAGTATCATAGATGCCTAAACACATCATATTGTGTATTTGTATATGCATTAAAAAAACTAATATAATATGTCATACAACAGATCAACTAATTATGAAAAGAAAAAATGCACCTTTAAATAACATAAGGTTGCAATACAAATATGAACTCTTTTGAAAAGACACTATAATATGAGTGCACATTATACATTATTTGTATATTATAATAGGAGTGGGGAGAGGCTTGGAGAGAGGGATGGGATAGAGACTAGTCACATTTTTACGAAGTCTAAATACAAGTAAAAATAAGTGTGAGTGTATTTGTGAAATGTTTAAGTGAATGAAAACAAGCAAAATATTATCATGATATGCAAGAGGATCTAGATGTAAGATTCTAAAGTTTCTAACATTTTAAGATAAAATAAAATAATTTATTATTTTCTTTAAATTTAAAAATTGTTAAATAGCATGAAAGAAATGATACATTTATTTTTAGAAGTATAGTTGAGTATTTTATTTTATTTTATTTTTCAAAATGTGGGAAGTCACTGAACTTAATTAATAAGAAAAAAGAAATATATAATTGAAGAAAAAGAGATGGAAAATTCAAAATGAGAAAACAAATTCTAAATAAAATCTTAACACAAGAATTTGAGTTTTCCATCAGACTGTTTAATTGAAGTAATAAGCATCATAATTTGAGATTTTACATCAAAAGACTGGGCCACCATAGCCCTAGAAAAATATGGTTTTACTTTTTTTTTGTGTATGCCATTCCTAAATTTCTTTTAAGGAAATCCTCTAAATTTTTCTTTTGAAGAAACACACTTCCCTTTTTAGTACTCAATGCTTTCAATGTGAACATCATACTAACTTGCATTTAAACTTGACAAAGTATTCCAAAATAATCTTTTATTCCAACCCCATCCTTTAAAGCCAAACCAAACATCAATAAGTTTAACCATATGTCATAGGTACATTAAATAGTTAAGACAACAAGTATGACTAAGACAAGTAGCTCTAATAGAACCATCATCAGTGTAATTTTTTTTTAAAAAAAAATCATTTATAATTTTAAATACTTAATGCTAATTTCACATAATATTTTTCTTTATGCACACTATTGTGGTCTTAAAAATAATTTTAATACATGTCTGTGTGTGTGTGTGTGTGTGTCAAAATTTGGGATACTATACACTATCTAACTAAAGGAGAAAACAAAATCTAAACACTAGTCAATTAGAATTTAATTTTAAAACTAAATGGTCAATGATAAAGTATGATTGAATTATTTAATTCCAATTTTGTTGTCAGATTGATGAACTATAACTGATTGAATGTTTGAAGATGTTAAGTTGATGATCACCAAGCTACAGAAAGTTAATGCAAGACATTAAATAAGTTAATGTATTGTATTGTCATAGATGTCAACTTGATATAATCTGATTGGTTATATACATAGTGTCAAAGACTTCAGAGAACCAGAAAGATTAAGGTTATGCTATTAGTAATGCATAAAAGTTCAGTATTCACAAAGTGACAACAAACACCGACGGTCAGTGCACCCCGACGGATAGAGAACACTGAGAAGAAAGTCGCAGTGATACCCGAGCATGAAACTTGAGCAAGCATTACCAATGAGAAGAATCACAAGCATTACCAACGAGAAAAATCAATGAAACCTGAGCAAAACATCACATTGTTGCCCGACGGACAGACAACCCCGATGGAGATGCCCGAGGAGAACTGAAGTGTTGACCAAGCTAACAAAGAGTTAAACACTGAAAAGAGCTGAAGTTCAGAAATGACAAAAGACTTAGTTGGCAAGAGCTAAAGGAGTTAACTGGTTGTTAATATTGTTTTCATCAACAAGTTAAAGCTACAGATAAGTGAAAGATTTAAAGTTGTTTTATTTCAGTTGTCTAAGACAAATCTACGAGATAAAACTGAAGTATAGTTTTAAAGCAAGATTGGCTAGAATTGCGGATCACGCCAAGAACAAGAAAGTCAAGAATTGAGAAACGGTGAAATCATGTCTATAAAGAGACAATCTAATTCATTATGAATTAGGGGAGTGAATAGAGAAGAGGATGTTGGAAGAACAACTTCACACAGTCCTGATCAATCAAGCTAAGGAAAGAGTTAAATATTTATGCGGACACCGAGAAACATAGAAGCATAGCATCACCAAGCAGAAAGAAGTGGAGCAAAGGTATTGAAAGGAGACATTGATCAGAAAGGTATTATGAGCTTACAATAGATCTGAAAATTTGCAAGTATGAGTTGCATGTATGAACATATCATTTACTGTTTCAATTTAACCATTGGATCATAAAGTCTCTTAACTGAGTAGGACTTAACAATCCTTTATATATTGAGATACATCCTAAGGAGTATCAAAATGTTTGGTCATGAAGATAGCATACAGATGCCAGATATCAAGTGACAAACTACACAGGGTTTGGTCATAAAGATAGCATAGAGATGTCTGATATCAAGTGACAAACTATTCTATTTAAATCCTCTGACAAGGTCACACTTAACAGTGTGTTTGTAACCTTTAACAGGGTTGGCTCTTCACCAAGCTCACTTCAGAAGAGTGAAAATTTGGGTTACCGGTCCCAAGTTGTTTTTCCCTTAACAGGGTTTCCATCTTAAAAATTCATGTGTCAATGTGTTTATGAGTCATTACTTTAGTGTTTTGCATTACACATAACTAATCTGGATTGATCGGTATACACTAAGTAATTTACTGTATTTCGGTAAATGAAAGATTGGTAATCGATAAAGATAAAGAATAAGGTTTAACAGTGAATTCCAAGCAGTAGTTATTTGTTGAGATTATTTCAAGACATTCATCTTGTAGGACTGAAGATAACTAGAGGCTTATAATTGTGGTAATAAGTTTTTGGGTTATTTTATTAGAATATTTTTTAGGCCACTGATTCACCCCCCCAGTTATTCTAACAATTGGTATCAAAGCTTGTGTTCTTAGAAGCAAGGTTTCAAGACCTAAGCAAAAGATCACAAGATGAACAAACGAGATGTGCCCAAGTTGAACAAGGACAACTTTGCATCATGTCAAAGTAGGATAAGAATCCACCTATCAGGTATTGGAAATGATGTTACTTAATACTTGGATACTGAATATGTGTTGCCTACATGAGCTCACACACTTGAGAAATTAAGAGAAATGCATGAGAATAATTCTATGATGATAGAACTTGCTTCCTCACTCTCTGATGCTAAATTTGAAGATGTCAAAACCCACACCTCTACAAAGAA
The DNA here is from genome assembly GCA_018584345.1 of Thuja plicata. Classification (NCBI taxonomy): domain Eukaryota; kingdom Viridiplantae; phylum Streptophyta; class Pinopsida; order Cupressales; family Cupressaceae; genus Thuja; species Thuja plicata. Next base: position 783,506 of record MU224482.1, on the reverse strand, counting down.
AATGTGGGACAAATTGAAGCCAATACTAAGAGCTAAGGAAGAAAGCCTAAGAGGTAAATTTGATGGCCTAAGAATGAAAGAAGGAGAAAATATCACTAAATACAATTGCAAAATAAAAGAGGTAGTCAATGCTATCCGAGGAGTTGGAGGAATACTTGAAGAAGAGACAGTGGTAAGTAAAATCCTAAGAACGTTACTGCCTGTATATGCTATTAGAGTATCTGCTATACAAGAAATGAGAGCAGTAGAAAACAATAATGTCACTCTAGATAGTTTGGTTGGTAGACTAATTTCATTTGAGATGAATAACTTTGATAATAGTGTCTTACCATTATTGAGTCTGCATTCAAATCTTCTTTGAAAATAATTAAGTCAAGTCATAAATACACTATGAGAAATGATAGTGAAAGTGATAGTGATGACCAAGATCTTGATGAGATTGAAGCACTAATGGCTAGAAGATTGCAGAGAGGCAAAGGTAAATTACCACTTGTATGTTTTAATTGTAAAGAGATTGGACACTTTATTGCTAGATGTCCTAACAGAAGAAAAGATGACAAAAGTAATGACATATCATATGAAAAGAAGTTTGATAGAAATGATAATAGAGATTATCGAAGCAACCGATAATCTGACACAAGAGATACCTGAGACTGCAAGGACAGGGGGAAGAAAGCTTGTTACCTGGCTGAGAAAAGAGTTAGAGATACTGACACCAAATATGATGAAGACATTGAGATGGTATTTGTGGTCATGAAGGATGATTCAGACGAAGAAGAAAGGTATGTAGAGACTGCACTCATATCTAAGGTTAGTAAGAATGATGTATGGATTATAGATAGTGGCTGCACTCACCACATGACCAGTGATAAACAAAATTTTGAAACTTTTGAATACTATGATGGTGGATCAGTAAGAATGGGTAATGACACACCTTGTCCAGTTGAAGGTAAAGGAACCATAATGTTGAATAACCTGATCAAATGTGAAAATGCATACTGGGTAAAAGGACTTAATTATAATCTATTGGGTGTTTCACAACTGAATAAAATAGGTCACCGAGTAGCATTTGAAATAAGAAGGCAAAGATCTTTAATGAATCAGGAAGTTTGATCGAAACTGGTGAACATACAAAAGGTAACCTATTCTATCTTGATGATATTAACACAACTTGTTTAATGGCTAGAAATGAAGACATATGGTTGTGGCATAAGAGATTATGTCATGTGAATTTTGACAACATGATTAAGATAAGCAATAAAAGGAAAGTAAGAGGCTTACCGAGCATGTCAAAGCCTGAGCATATCATGTGTAAGAATTATAAAAAATGTAAGATGACAAAGTCTAGTTTCAAGAGCAAAGCCCATACATCTAATGCTATTCTAGAATTAGTCCATACTGATCTATGTGGACCCATGAGAACAAAGAGCTACTATGGTGATATATATTTCATTCTCTTTGTTGATGATTATTCTAGAATGATGACAATTATGTTCTTAAAATAAAAATCAGAAGCATTCAAGATGTTTAAATGGTATAAAGATATGGTAAAAAAACAAAGTGGTAAGGAACTAAAATGCTCAAGATCAGATAGAGGAGGAGAATTTTTTTCTGATGAATTCACTAACTTTTGCAATGAGCATGCAAGTAAAAGATAAGTTTCTGCACCAAGTACACCACAACAAAATGGGATTTCTGAAAGGAGAAACAGATCAGTTGTTGATTGTGCAAGAACACTGATGATTGAGAAAAACATCACTCAAACATTTTGGAGGGAAGTTGTCAGTACTACTGTCTACACATTGAACATAGTACAATTGAAGAAAGACACCAAAAAGACACCCTATGAGTTATGGTATGGATACACACCCAGTGTAAGTAAATTCAAAATTTTTGGTAGTCAATGTTATATTTTGAAAGATGATAGAAATGGAAAGCTTGACTCCAAAAGTGATGAAGGCATATTTCTAGGATATTCTACCAAGAGCAAGGTTTATAAATGTCTTAACAAATCCTTTAACAAAATCATTAAAAGTGCAAATATCAAAATAGATGAATATGTAGATAAAAATGATGAGGAAAGAAGAAAAGAACCAGAAGATTACAACGGGTTTGTTTACACTAAAGAACCTGACACTCTACCTGAGAAACAATGTATCGCTCTCGAGAAACAGAACATTACACACGAGCATCAGGCTGCAAATAACAAAAATCAGGAAAATCCTCTAAAGTATGTCAGAAGACACCATCCACAGAACCAGATCATAGGAGACAAGAAGGCTGGAATGAGAACAAGAAGTAAGTCACTAAACACTAGATGTTTAATTTGTGATTTTGAGCCTAAATCTATTAATACTGCACAAGAAAATGAAGAATGGGTTAGTGCTATGAATGAATAAATAGAACATATTGAGAAGAACAAGACATGGACACTAGTACCGAGACCTGATGAGAAGAATGTCATCGGTACCAAATGGATATTCAGAAACAAGTTGAATGAGAATGAAGAAGTCACAAGAAAAAAATCAAGATTAGTATGCAAGGGGTATGCACAAGAAGAAGGTATTGACTATGGAGAAACCTTTGCACCCGTTGCTAGACTAGAAGGAGTAAGAATCTTACTTCCTTATGTTGCATTCAAAGGATTCAAGATATACCAAATGGATGTCAAATCTACATTCCTAAATGGAATACTAGAAGAAGAGGTATATATTGAACAACCAGAAGGGTTTGTTGATCCAGATAGGAGAAACATGGTATGTAGACTACACAAAGCCTTGTATGGATTGAAAAAAGCACCTAGAGCCTGGTATGAAAGACTTCACTCCTATCTCATAAGCATAGGATTTGTAAGAGCAAGTGAAAATAACAATCTGTACTTAAAGGAAGATATTGATGAAAATATTCTCTTTGCTGAAATATTTGTTGATGATATCATTTTTGGGGGTAATGATATGTTATGTAAATCCTTTGCTAATGAAATGTGAAAAGAGTTTGAGATGTCATTGTTTGGGGAGATCAAATTCCTTCTTGGTCTACAGATTCTTCAACAAGATGCATGCATATATATCACACAATCCAAATACATCAAGGAAGTGTTGAAGATATTCAAGATGGAAGATTCCAAGCCAGTTGGAACACCTATGGAAACCAGATGCAACCTGGAAAAAGAAGACAAATCAAATGAGGTAAATCATACCTTGTATAGATCAATGATTGGAAAACTAATGTATGTTGTTCATACTAGACCAGATATAACACATGTAGTTGGAATAGTTGCAAAATTTTCTGCTAATCCCAAAGAATCACACATGACTACTGTCAAGAGAATTCTGAGATATCTAAAGAACACCAAGGACTATGGCTTATGGTATAAAAGAGAAGGCAAATTTGAGCTTCAAGTCTATACATATGTTGATTGGGGTGGAAACTTAGATGACCGAAAGAGTACAACTGGAGGAGAATTCTTCATGGGTGTCAGACTTGTCACATGGATCAGTAAGAAGCAAGGATGCATCTCACAATCTACTGCAGAAGCAGAATATGTGGTTGTTGCTGCAAATTGCTCTAATATTGCATGGATCAAACAATTACTGGAAGGTATGCATATGAAAATTCTTGAACTAGTGATTATCTATTGTGATAATACCAGTGCAATAAACATTTCTAAGAATCCTGTCATGCATGCTAAGACTAAGCATATTGCTATCAAGTATCATTACTTAAGAGAACAAGTGCAAGAGAAAGAGGTGATACTAGAATATGTTCAATCAAAGGAATAAGTAGCTGACATATTCACAAAGCCATTGCCTAAAGATACATTTGAGTACCTGAGAAAGAGACCAGTGGTCCGACCCTTGTCTATTGGTCAGTAAGCTAACTAGGAGGTTGCATCAGCCTACACACAATTAGAAGATCATTCGTGTTGATGCAAGAAAAAGAGATGGACTACAAAGATAAGCTAACTAAGAGTCATTGTATTGCTGATGGATAGGGAAATTCAAGGAGTATATTATAAAAAGGTGAAAGGATATAACTTTGGCATTATTGTCAAAGGGAGAGAATATCCAGATGGGAGAGATGACTTGAGATGACTTGAGAAAGATGTAACCTGTATGGGAGAGAATATCAAAAGGGAGAGAAAGTATCATGAGGGAGAAATGACTTAAGGGAGAGAGTACTATATTGTTGTCAAAGGAAAAAGAGATTATCAAGGAGAGGAACAGTCAAAGGATGAGACATCTAAGACAGAATCAGAAGCTGCTACATCTATCCAGTGAAGGGATTGAAGATTGAAGAAAGTACTCTGCAAGAAACAAATCTAAGCTATATGACCTTACCGAGAGCCAAACATTTGTATTGGTTATAGAACAATAAGTTTGGAAGATTGATGAACTACAACTGATATATTTCATATTGTATTAGTAATAATAATATAGTTTGATAATGTAGTGTGTTTCTGTCAATGCCAAAAGGAGAGATTGGTGAACTATAACTGATTGAATGTTTGAAGATGTTAAGTTGATGATCACCAAGCTACAAAAACTTAATGCAAGACATTAAATCAGTTAATGTATTGTATTGTCATTGATGTCAACTTGATATAATCTGATTGGTTATATACATAATGTCAAAGACTTCAGAGAACCATAGAGATTAAGGTTATGCTATCAGTAATGGATAAAAGTTCAGTATTCACAAAGTGATAATAAACACCGATGATAAGTGCACCTTGGCGGATAGAGAACCTCGAGAAGAAAGTTAGAGTGATACCCGAGCATGAAACTTGAGAAAGTACTACCGACAAGAAGAATCAATGAAACCTGAACAGAATATCACAGTGTTTCCCGATGGACAGACAACCTCGACGGAGATGCCTGAGGAGAATTGAAGTGTTGACCAAGCTAACAAAGAGTTAAACACTGAAAAGAACTGAAGTTTAAAAATCAAAAAAGACTTAGCTTGCAAGAGCTAAAGAAGGAGTTAACTGGTTGTTAATATTATTTTTATCGACAAGTTAAAGCTAGAGATAAGTGGAAGATTTAACGTTGTTTTATTCTAGTTGTCTAAGAGAAATCTATGGGATAAAACTAAAGTATAGTTGTATGCAAATTAGATGTCTACTACTATAAATCAAATACTACTATTGCAAAGCTAATAAATATATCTAAATGCAACACAATGAAGATTACAACTGATCAAATGAAACTAAAACAAGTTTTCCTTCACTTACCATCGTAGCTTTTCTCCATTGTCCTCCTAGCCTTGATTTCTTGGATGTGTTGAGCTCTCAGATTTCCAATTGAAGCTCCTTGCCCAAGATGTCACCAAAGTGTGGAGATTGAGTGGATTTGTTTGCAAAATGGCCTGAAGCCTGATTATGCAACTAATGGATAATGGAATGGTATGAAAATGACTTCAATTGCTTGACTAAATTCTTGGATGCTTGATTGCTTGATCTCTAGAAATCTTGAATGCTTGAAAGTTACTATTGCATATTCTTTGTTATCTATTAGCTCACAAAGGGAGAATGAGGCTCCTTTTATAGGATTTTGGAGGACCCAAGCCTAGGTGGCATAATCCTAGGGTGGAGATTGAAAGGTGGAATATCCTAGGGCTACTATTGACTTGGTTGAAGGGGTTGAGAGAAAGGGGGATGTAGTTGGAATGTGAGAGGAAGAATAGGGAGGATGTTCCTCCTACATTGACTTAGAGGAGAAGAAGGTGGAAGGGAAAGACACATGTCAAGTGTCTCACAAAGACCATTGAGAGGAAGGAGGAAGGACTTTTTCCTCATGAGTACTCTTGGTACAAGTGTCCCATGAGTCATCTTGGACTCTTTGAGGTGGTTTGAGACGCCCCTTAGGAATAGGGATTGCTTCTTGACTTAGTGTAGGAGAAGACATGTGGTCATGAGACCAAGTCTTATGAGGCCACATAGCCCTTAGGAATAAGACATGTGTGGGTGAGGATAATGATTTATTAATAATTAATAATTAATTAATTATCTTAGCCAAGGTGATGTGTCAAGTGACTAGGTCTACGAGGTGGACTAGGAGATTTAGTCATATTTAGTGATTGTGTAATCACTTTAATGAGACTAATTTAGAAGACTTAAGATAAGAAGAATAGACTATAGTGAATGTATCAAATAAATTGAATAATTTACTTAATAAATAGAAGAAATAAATATTAATTAAATAAAAAATATTTAATTAATTCATCATGTCAATATTAATTAAATAATAAATATTTAATTAATTAAATCATGAAGCCATTTTTTAGTGTATACATTTTGCCCCTCTTTGAAATAATGTGTTGGTCACATTGTTTCAAAGAAAAAAAATCAAACCTTTTGCCTTGCCCTAGACAATGTCGACGAAAGAGACCTATGCATGCCCCCTTGAGAGATTGATTGAAAAAAGTTATGATTATGTTTGCTATTTTTTTTAAGAGTATTTTTCAATCAATCTCACGAAAAGATTCAAAAGAAACGATGGGATAAATAGGGTGAAGCAAAGAGACTGCGATAGGTAGGGTCCACAAATCAAGCAAAATGGGTTCATACGCTATATATAGGGCCAAAGGGTCCACTATAGGATCATTGTGCACACTTGTAATTTGGACATTGGAGCTTGGAGAGAGAGAAGAGTAGAGCTGAGAAGATGCAGTTCCCACTTGTAGATCATCACTTTGAGAGGATTAGACGCTTCTAGAGGCCGCCAGATTCTGGAGAGCCGGTAGGTGATTCATCCTGCTTCATCAATTTGATTCATTTTTGCATGTTTTGATATGATTTTATCATGTTTAAGGTAGATCCAACCATAGGTTAGGATAGAAAATTGTTTGTTATTTAGGAAAAAAACAAATGTGTAGTTGTGGCGCATGTATGCGCAACAACTGGCCATGTTTGCGCAAAAACTGCACATACATTTGGGGTTCCTTTGCATGCGTGGGATTTGGATTTGTATGCAACACATTTGTGTAGTGATGTTGCGCATTTGTTAGATCTGCGCAAATGATAGGGGGTTCTACGCAAGCATTTTTCTGTGATGCGCATTCATTGTAAATGATAGAATGTGGACAAATTGACAAGTCAATTAGGTCAAAATTGATATCAATAAGCCAATATGATCTAGTCGACATTGTATTTTGATCAATTTGTGTTAATATAGGAAACATTGTATCATGGTCACTAGTAAACCGTCTTGTTTGTAGATAATTGATAGAATTATCTGTCGATACATGTGATAAACATGTGTTCGATTGATAAGATAGGATAGATAGATAGATCAGTTTGGTTGATGTGATTTTGTTGCAAATGTATAGATAAATGATCACATTCAAAAGATAGGTCACACATTATGAATCATGATTAGAATAGCATTGTGTAAGAACAGTTGATTGCATTTGCTTGTCTGGTGAAAAATATTCCATTATGTCCTCTAAGAGTCATGACTATCATAGATCCACTTCCCAAACTAGGTCGAGGACATGCCCCCAGCTAGGTGATGGACTGACTTATTATGGGTGGAGAAAAACACACTGGACTAGCATGAAGACCAAGAGAGTAGACCAAGCTATGATGGGGTTTTATTAGGAATTTATACAATGGATAGGATAATCATGTACTGGTCATTTTATTATGATATTTACAAGGCGAATGGTGACTTGAATAGCCATTTTATTATGGGTATATACAAATGGGATGATACACTAGAATAATCCTAATAGAGAGAGGAGCTACTTTGTCACAAATGGCGCCTGTTTCCAAGTTTTCACCACATGTTTTTATTGCAATTTTTTATTTTTTTTTGTTTTTTATTTTTTTATTCTTTTTTGTATATCCCTTGCACTGGGATTTCATGCATAAAACTTGTTGAGGTGCATACTATTAAGAGGCTCATCCAAGAGATCTCCCTCAGACGTAGACAACTGATAAGCTCTAGATCCATAAACTATTGTAATCACAAAGGGACCTAACCAGTTAGGTTCAAACTTGCCCTTCTTCTCACGATACTGTTGATTTTTGGGATTCTCACAAAGGACTATATCATCCACCTTAAATTATGTGGGTTTCACTTTACTATTATACTAACGAGACATCCTTTGTTGATAGACCTTCAAGTGATCAAAAGCTCTTTGACGACGTTCATCCAGAAGTTCTAATTCAGTTAACCGCGCAACTCTATATTCTTCATCTAGAATTAAATCTTTCAGGGACACACGAAGAGAAGGTAACTCAACCTCGAGGGGCGGAAAAACTTTAGGTCCATAGACAAGGGAATATGGTGTGGCTCCATTGGGAGTACAGATGGAAGTGTGATAAGCCCATATGGCAGGATTCAATTGGACATGCCAGTCGGGGCCAGCGTCATTGATATTCTTTTGAAGGATTTTGACAATGGTTTTATTGGACGCCTCATTTTGACCATTACCTTGGGAGTAATACATGGTGGAATAATCGTGGGTGATGTGGAATTTAGCACATAGTTCATCCATATCTTGATTTTGAAATTGCTTCCCATGATCAGTAATAAGATGCATAGGGATACCATATCTGCAAATGATATAATTAAGGATAAACATGGAAACCTGTTTACCTGTGGCAGTGATCAATGGAACGACTTCAATCCATTTGGTAAAACACTCAGTTGCAGTTATAATGAACTTATGGCCTTTAGAAGATGGAGGGTGAATTATGCCCACGAGGTCGAGTCCCCACTGACTGAACGATAATGTAGTTGTAAAAGGATGAGTTTGTTGTGCTGGTGCATGAATAAGATTCCCATGTATTTGATATTTCTTGCATTTCCTAGCAAAATGAAAGGAATTTGTCTCCATAGCAGGCCAGCAGTAACCCATATGCATGAGCTTCTTATCCAAGGAAGGACCACTCGAATGTGTTCCACAAATACCCTTGTGTACGTCTTGTAAGGCAGTTTGAGCTTCATCATGTTTGAGACATCGTAAGAGAGTACCGTCAAGACCTCGCCGATACAGGGTGTCGGATATTAGGAGATAGCAGGAGGTTTGGCGTAAAAAGGTTCATTTTTGGTTTCTGGATAAGTCAGGTGGAATGATATTATCTTTTAGGTAGGAATATATATTTCCATAGGTAGGAGAATCTTGTCTGATAATATGACATATGATACTTGTATCAGGATCATCGTATGCAGGATAAGCCAAATATTCCACTAAGAACTCAAAACGGGCTTTGGTATCTTCCGCATCAAATAGAGAAGCAATTGTAGCCATAGCGTCTGCAGCCTTATTTTCATGTCTTGGAATTTTCTCAAAGGTAATGAGTGAAAAATATTTCTTAAAATCATCCACCATATGCTTATATGGTAACAACTTGTCATCTTTGGTCTGTTATTCATTATTAACTTGATTAATAATCAACTGGGAGTCTTCATAGACATTCAATTCAGTGACTTTCCATTGCAGCTCACCATCTTCAATCCAATCATCAAAGCTTCATACTCATCTACATTATTTGTACAAGGAAAGAGTAACTTGTAAGACTTTGGTATTGTATATCCTTGTGGTGTAACAAATAACACTCCAGCTCCTGAACCATGCTGAGTATATGATCCATCAAAATATAACCTCCATGTTTGTATAGATAATGTCAAGATATGTACATCTGGAAATTTTGTATGTATAGGTTGATCATCTGTTAGTGGTGCCTCGACTAATTGATCTGCAATTACTTGTCCCTTGATGGCCTTCTGATCGACATACTCAATATCAAATTCACTAAGCAACATAACCAACTTAGCCAATCTTCCTGTTAATGTTGTCTTGCTCAAAAGGTATTTCAAATTATCAATCTTGGCAATAAGCTTGATGGAATGAGATAACATGTAATTTTGCCACCTATGTGAAGCAAATACCACTACTAGACATGCTCACTCAATTGGTGAATAATTGAGCTCATATGCCATAAGGGTACGACTGATGTAATATATAGCTTTCTCTTTACCTTCTCGATCTTGTTGGGCTAAAAGAACACTGAGTGAGATGTCTATAGCTAAAATATAGAGCAAGAGTGGTTTGCCTGGAATCGGTGACATAAGAGTAGGAATATTTGCTAAATATTGCTTAATCTTAGTGAAGGCTTCTTCACACTTATCATCCCACTTGAATAAGATGTCCTTATGTAACAGGTGTTGAAAAGGATGACTTATGTCTACTAGTTGAGAAACAAACCTTCTGATTGATTGGAGGCATCCTTGTAAGGATCTTAATTGACTGATATTCATAGGGGAAGCCATCTCCATGATCGCCTTAAAATTTTCTAGATCAACTTCTATGCCCTTAGCTGAGACAATATACCCTAACAATTTTCCCGATGTAACTCCAAATGCATATTTCTTTGGATTGAGTCTAATCTGGTACTTTTCCATCCGGGTGAATATTCTATCCAACACTCGCAAATGACCACCTTTGTTCTTGGATTTTGCTAAGACGTCATCAACATAGTCTTCCATTATGGTATGCATCATGTCATGAAAGATTATGGTCATAGCCCTCTGATAAGTTGCACCAGCATTTTTGAGCCCAAAAGGCATCACATTCCAGCAATATGTGCCCCAAGGACATGTAAAGTCAATCTTTTCCTGGTCTTCTGGCGCAATCTTGATATGGTTATAGCTGGAAAAATCATCCATTAAGGATAACATCTCATGCCTAGCTGTCAAATCAACTATAATATCAATGTTAGTCAATGGAACGTCATCTTTAGGACAAGCCTTATTGAGATCTCAAAAATCTATACAAATCGTGATAGACTTGTCTGGCTTGGATACTGGTACAATATTGGAAATCCACTCAGCATAATCAATGGCTCAAATGAATCCTACATCTAGTAATTTCTTCAATTCTGCTTTGACCATAAGTACAATAGGAGGATGCATTTTTCTAAGTTTTTGCTTTACTGGCTTGATTCCAGGTGCAATAGACAAATGATGCATAATAAGATTAGGACCTATCCTAGGCATATCAGCATAAGACCAGGCAAATTGACATGTCTTTCTTTGAAAATTTATGAAAAGGATTCTTTCTCTGACTCTGTTAAGGATGCTGCTATTTTTAGAATGCGTGGGGACTTCTCCGTTCCAATGTTGAGAGGCAACGTTGGTTCAATAAGTATTACAGAATACTCTCGATACATATAATTATGGAGAGTGTCAATCCTTCCATCTTCAAGCACCTCAGAGAGGTTTTCACCCTTAGATACGTCTTTTCTTTTATACTTTTTTAGGATCTAACACTGCCACTGAGTGGTTTTCACCATTGGATCTATTGATTATTTTTACATTTTTACAACTGAAAGGATTGACACCCTCTCCAAAATAATCCATGTCATTGACTTCTATTGGAAATCCCTCCTTATGATCCCCTGGTGGTAGATGATCTCTGATTCCAAGATAGTCTATAATTGCGTCATCATTATGGAAAACATCAAGTTCTGGATTATTGGAAAAATCCCAAGCTATAAGCTCAGGGTGGATAAGGGGTATTGGATCATTTGGGTAAATTTCAAATGTTGAGATGGTATTTATGAAAAAGTTATTAAAGTTTATGATTGTATCGACAAGGTCTATTTCCATACTCTCATCTGAATCGTCTATCACAAGATCATTCTCACTTTCCTCACAATCACCAAGAGTAGTATCATGCGAATCTAATCCTAATGGTTCCGTCCTTGAACTTGTAACCACCTGAATTTCGTCTATCGCAACAATGGACCCTATTTGCCCTAAGTGTGATCATACCCTTGATTTATGTCGAAACGACCCTGTTACTGCTTGGCATAATTCTTTTAATCAATTTAATGTCCTAGGTGATTTTTATCACTGATTTATATTAACTATTATAGCCATACAATTCAAATCAATTTTGACCAATCAGATCAAATCAAAAATCAAACATGGCTATAGTATTTAATTATAAAGGAATTAAATAAATCCCTAAATCAAATACCCACTTGCAATTAACCCATTCCCCTAGCCTATTTAATTTAATTAAAATGGCTATAGACCTCTAATTATTAAAAAGCAATTAAATTGTTTAAATAATTAATTCCTATATTTCTAAATGAATTAAATAAGTTTATTTCATTTATTAATATTCC
>MU224482.1:746433-759691 GCA_018584345.1 Thuja plicata | reverse complement strand
GAAAGACACATGTCAAGTGTCTCACAAAGACCATTGAGAGGAAGGAGGAAGGACTTTTTCCTCATGAGGACTCTTGGTACAAGTGTCCCATGAGTCATCTTGGACTCTTTGAGGTGGCTTGAGAAGCCCCTTAGGAATAGGGATGGCTTCTTGACTTAGTGTAGGAGAAGACATGTGGTCATGAGACCAAGTCTTATGAGGCCACATACCAAGTCTTATGAGGCCACATAGCCCTTAGGAATAAGACATGTGTGGGTGAGGATAATGATTTATTAATAATAATTAATTATTTTAGCCAAGGTGATGTGTCAAGTGACTAGGTCTACGAGGTGGACTAGGAGATTTAGTCATATTTAGTGATTGTGTAATCACTTTAATGAGACTAAATTAGAAGACCTAGGATAAGAAGAATAGACTATAGTGAATGTATCAAATAAATTGAATAATTTAATTAATAAATAGAAGAAATAAATATTAATTAAATAATAAATATTTAATTAATTCATCAATTCAATATTAATTAAATAATAAATATTTAATTATTTAATTAATGAAGCCATTTTTTAGTGTATACAATAGTTTTAAAGTAAGATTGGCTAGAATTGCGGATCACGCCAAGAACAAGAAAGTCAAGAAATGAGAAATGGTGAAATCATATATATAAAGAGACAATCTAATTCATTATGAATTAGGGGAGTGGATAGAGAAGATGATGTTGGAGAGATACTGGTGAAGAACAACTTCACACAGTCTTGATCAATCAAGCTAAGGAAAGAGCTAAAGATTTCTACGGGACATCGAGCAATAGAGAAGCACAACATCACCGAGCAGAAAGAAGTGGAGAAAAAGGTATTGAAAGGAGACATTGATCAGAAAGGTATTATGAGCTTACAATAGATTTGAAAATATGCAAGTCTAAGTTGTATGTATGAACAAATCATTTACTGTTTCAATTTAACCATTGGATCAGAAAGTCTCTTAACCGAGCAAGACTTAACAATCCTTTATATATTGAAATACATCCCAAGGAATATCAAAAGGTTTGGTCATGAAGATAGCATAGAGATGCCAGATATCAAGTGACAAACTACACAGGGTTTGGTCATAAAGATAGCATAGAGATGTCAAATATCAAGTGTCAAACTATTCTATCTTTTAACAAGGTCACACTTAATAGTGTGTTTGTAACCTTTAACAGGGTTGACTCTTCACCGAGCTCACTTCAGAAGAGTGAAAATTTTGGGTTACCGGTCCCAAGTGGTTTTTCCCTTAACAAGGTTTCCACATTAAAAATGCATGTGTTTATGAGTCATTACTATAGTGTTTTGCATTACACATAACTAATCTAGATTGATCGGTTTACACTAAGTAATTTACTGTATTTTGGTAAATGAAAGATTGGTAATCGGTAAAGATAAAGAATAAGGTTTAACAATGAATTCTGAGTAGTAATTATTTGTTGAGATTATTTCAAGGCATTCATCTTGTAGGACTGAAGATAACTAGTGGCTTATAATTGTGGTAATAAGTTTTTGGGTTAATTTATTGGAATATTTTTGAGGCCACTGATTCACCCCCTACTCCCCTCAGTTATTCTAACATCAGATAAGGATTATACATAGATTTATTTACCATTTTATCTTCCTTTATAATTCTTAAAATGCAATGATAATATTATATAGATATTTTTCTTTGAATAAAATGATAATGTAAAATAAAATTAATGGACATGAATAAATACCTATTAAATCTCCTTTTGTTTTAGCTTAATCAATATAACACCTTTAAATATATTTAAATTTTTTATATTTTTTAAGTTCTTATACAAATATATATCTTAATATTTAAAGATTTCGGCATAATTATAAAAATATTTAAAAATACATAAAAACTCTCTTTTCTTTCTTTCTTTAAATATTGTGTAGAATTTCTAAATTTATTATATTTTTAAAATATATTTTCCCACTTTTTGTTGAAGGAAATTGTTTTAATAAGTTTATAAATCTATCATAGAGCAATGAGATTTTTAATTTCTTTATAAATATTTATTTCATGGACAAAAGATTTTTGCTTGCCTTGCAAGGGAAATTATTTTGGAACTCACAAATTGCTCCTAAGAATATAATTCTTAAAAGTATGCCAATACTACATTTTGTGTGTCATGGTTGCTTAGGTTATTGATATAATTACTAGTACATGCATGACAATCTTGTAGGTGCATTGAATTTTGTTGACATGATGATTAAAATTGTGAGTAGTTGGTTCATTTGTAATGCCCCTTTTTTGGAATCTATTTACTTTCAATTAAAAATATTCAACCGTAGAGAATACATATAGCTTGAACTTATTTAAAAAGGGCTATCTATTTTCATAATTTACTTCCTGCCAGTGGCAACCGCACTCACACTAAGTTTTTTATGTGGACATCATACCAACCTACTACTCAAGTATAGATCAGTTGGTAATACATGTCCTTCTACAAGTTGTATAACTTATATTATTTAAAAGAGCATATCCATAAATGAAATTTCTACCTATCTATGATTGACAAAAAAGAAGGAAACTACAATACGCAATCATAGTGTGATTTGAAAGATTGAGTGCAAAAGGATGTACAATTTATGTGAGGCAAAACTAAGTTTGTCAAGAGGGAAAGGGACATAAGTTGAAATTAGCACGTGCAACTATATGAGGTGTAATGGATATGTCCATTTAAAGAAAATATAATGAAGTATAAAAAATTATAGATCTATATCATTGTATAATATAATTTTGAACATAATTTTGCTAAACTTATCCAATTATATATTTAATTTTAATAATATATTAATCAATTAATAATCAGTATCTACTATCTTTGAAAAGAAATTAGATAGAAAAAGGGCTGACAAAGGTCATATGATTTACCATAGATCATAATTTCTTTTAAAACTTGGAAACATGAGTATTATACTTGCCATCAACAGGTTGCTTTACATATACATGAAAAAGTTCTTATGGTTGGAATGGCTCTTGATACATGTCATGAAATTCAATTTCTTTTGTTCTACTACTGCCAAACCATATGAATATGCCAAATTCTAAAGCTTGAAATTACCATTTTGTTGTAACTTTATTTTGAATTCAACATTACAAAATGGAAGCAAACAAGATTGGTACAAAATAAAATTTACAATTCCTTCAAATTTCATAATTGTATCCCTTCGTATCATATGTCCATTTCCATATCATATAAGCCTCAACTTATTAGGTCTTCTATTTTTTTGTTGTAAACAAAACTAAAACTATTATTGTTTAGCATGTACGATACAATACAAAAAAGTATTTGATTTCTAGGTTTCATCCCATTTTGTGTTTTTTTTTTTAATTTTAATAATATTTGAAGCTAGATCAATGAATTTTCTTTAAGGATTGTATTGGTTTATTAGACAAAATTAGCACATACCTACTATATATATCTAGATCTTCAGGATTTATCAAACATGTATCTTTAAATCCTCATACATAACATTGACTCCAAAGATTGTTCTATTGTGAGTAGTCGTCTAGATTGAAGTTAAATGATAATACATACAATGGGATCTAGGGGAAATTGCAGTTTTTGAAGGCAAGGAGGCTTCTATATATATTGTGATTAAATATGCAATCCTAATTGCAGTCCTGGTAAATTAAGAAAGAGGAAAATTAGATTGTTGAGATGCTTTACACATCACGATCTCTCATGTGTCATGAATGTGATTCTTGAGATGCTTTACACACCAAGTTTGAAATGTCAACATTAATTTTAAAATCAGAAATATAAAGTAAATCAACACAAAATGAAAGAGGAAAGATGTTGAAATATATAGAAGTCGTCATAGTGCAATAAAGACAAACAAACAAAATATAGATGTGGAAATTGAGCTCACTTTCATCATCATTCGTACATTCTAAGAAATATAAACCAATTACATGTAACTGACATCATATCTATTAACATCAATATCAATAAGATCATATAATAAAAATACAATTATCAATTTAAACACTCTAAGGTACAAATATATCTCACAAAGGAACATAGACATTAACATTGCTTACTCAATGTGCTTGGGAAAGCAATATATTTTGTCATAGCATGGTACAAACATTCATGTTTATACTACATGGGATGTTTCTATCTAAGTGCTCTATGTTGCAAGAAAAATAACATTTTGGGAAGGGAATCCATTTTCAATAGTTTTCATCCATAAAGCTGCTATGAAAACCATATATGCTTCCATCTATTTGAAACTTTAACACTCCATTGCTAAAGTTAGGATGAATAAAAAAACTTGCATAAAAAATGAATGATTTGTGCTTGTAAGAAAAAATGGAATTCATCCATTGATTTACATGACAAGACTGTACACCATAAATCAACTTATTTTTTACTCAAGGGTTTGTGCAACCATTCCAATTTTCTTTTAATTTAGTTCTTATAAGTTATTTTGTTTCAAACAAGATCAAAGAAATATTTGACATCAAACCAAGTCATGAGTCTAACTATTTTTCATTATTGATAAGGTAAACTTAAAGTAGTATCAATCTGCATGTGGCTAAAAATGGATGCTAGTACAAAAGAAAAGTATGAATAGAACCCCAAAGCATCATTTACATCACCACCTAGGAAAAACAGGAACATGAAGAAGGTGAAATTTTCCATGAGAACAAATACACAACCCAATAGTCTGTCAAGTACCCCTAAATAAGAAGTTAGAGGAAGTACAATTTTTGTTCTAAAGCCTCTGAGAAATCTTATCTCTTTGCTTCCTCAATTCATTTGAGAATCACAGGGTGAAAAAGGATTGTATTTTCAATCACACTGTATACATCATCCTCTACGCCCTGAAAAAATTTATCAAAATTTTCATGGATTTCATCTTACGTCTTTTCATTTTACTCCAATTCTGAGGCCTACACACAACAAAACAAACACTAGACTAATTTTATAGATAAATATTACAAAATTAAATATTAAATGGCTTTGAATAAATTAATTAATATTTATTTCAAAAACCTTAATTGGGGATAACCTTAGGTTTTTTTACAAACTCACGAAATAAAATGGTGTTAGAAAACCCCAAGAGATCTGATTTGGGTGTTGCGCAGCTTATTTTAAAACTAATCCGAAAAATAACATAAAGATGGATTCCTGGTGTGTACTAATATTTCATACTAAATCAATACAACACTCAAAGCATATTTATAACTATGACCTTGAATATTACTGAAATTTGAAAATAAAACACAAAATGGGATGAGAGCCAAATAGTATTTTTTGATCAAACAGAGACAACCCAGGCGAGAAAAAAAGCTGGTTTTGATTTTATTTGCAAAAAAAAAATACAATACCTTGAGATTTTAATTGTTAAAAAGGAAAAAGAAATAAAGAAAACTCTAAAATCACATAATGAAAATAGAGAAAGGAAACAAATATAGAGGAGAGGGGTCTGATAGTTGATTCCCTAGACTAAAAAAACAATCCTCAGAACCGTGCCTTCATGTAAAAGATAACAACATAACAGTTTTGGAATGAAATAAATCCAACTAAAAAAAATTGACTGCTAAAAGATTTCAAAAAATAAACCTCAGGAGTCCATGGAAAGTGATTTACCTTAAGTTTCTACACAAATTGTGCCCTTCTATCAATGATAGTGATGAGGGAAAACCAAACTCCATAAATTTTCTCCGCAATCGAAGCATAGTAAATGAAAAGTAGATCTACCAAAACCAATCTTTGTAGAGTTGCTACTTCAATCGAAGCACAATAATCGGAAAGGAGATTTACAAATATTGGGGTTTCCTATGATTTGACCACACTTGAAACAATTTACATTCCTCTTACCTGATCTTACTGACTAAGCTCTAGATCTGCACTGATTAGCCTTGTGACCAAAATTGTGACACATAACAATTCCCATGAAAAATATTGTTTATTTCAACTTTCCTAACTGGATTAGAGACTTGACTTCTGCATTGATTTTCTTTATGACCAAACTTAGGACAATTAAAACATTGAACCTTTTGTTCCTTCCTCATCTTACAATCAACAACCTTATGACCAAAATTATTGCATATGAAACAATAACTGTTAAAAGATAAGTACCTTTGAGCATTTGGTTTCCTTACTGGAGGCCTTCTTGTAGATGTATTTGAATTCTTGACCTTGCTTGTGACCTCAAAATTTACTTCTTCTTCAACTACCTTCTCTTTGCCTTTGTCCTTCAGATCTAAACACTCACCAGTGAACCCTAATACTTCCTTGTCCTTGTGATTCTTTTGCGGGGCTAAAAGTTTATCCAAAATAGTGCTTCTTTCACAAAAAAAAAATTCAGATCTCAGCGTCCTTAATTCTTGATCCAACATTTCATCAGATCATATGATATCTTCTTGATATTGTCCTTGATATTTTCTTCAGTTTTCTTCCATTCCTTTATTTTCTTATTGATAGTGTTCTTCAAATCTCCTTCGGTCTTCTTCCAATCTTCCAACTTCTATTTGAACTTTTCTTTGATAGATTCCTCGGTATTTTTACTCTCTCTCAACTGCTTTTCAAGATTTTCCACCTTTTCTTTTGACTCTTTCAATTCCTAACTTACTTCCTTGTGCCTTACTTTGAATTTTTGAATCTGATCCCTCGACTTTGAGATACATGCATTTTCTTCATTTAGGTTTTATTTTAGCTCCTCGTTCTTTGATTCAATGCACTCAATGTCGCTCATCATGATCTGCCAATATTCATTAAAATAGTACTCACCTTCCATTTGATTAAACATCCTAGATCTTCCTGAAACAATTAAGCTCTATTTGCAAGGCGCCAAGCTCTGATACCAATTGTTGAACTGGTCAAATAACTAAGAGGGAGGGTGAATTAGTTATTCATAAACAATTTTCTTCACTTATGTTAATCTGATAAATACTTAAACCAATTAGAAACTTATAACTGATAAAAATATGAAAGCACAAAAACTATCAACACAATGAACACCAGAATTTATGTGGAAACCCAAACTGGGAAAAACCACGAAGAAACTCATAAAATCAAAACCGATTAAGGTGACACCAGTTAAAGTGATTTTTACAAGGGATCATTGTCATTTTGTTCACTGCTATTTGGCTATATGTGAGTTGGGCTAACTACCCATAAATAAGAAAGGCTAATTATCGATACAAGTAAGCTCATTGTCAATACAAAAATGTTTTACTGACAAAATGTGAACTGATACAATTACATCCACCTATGCATGAAAATAGTTCTAATTGATAGCATAGTAGTCACCAATAATAGCAGATCTGGTACAGAGCTTCTGCCAACATACACCAATTTCCTACAACATAGTATGTAAAGGCTTCTCCTGATAACACAATACCACTCTGCTCAACTTCCTTTTTCTTACATATCACTACCTCAAGTTCACACACGCGTGCGCGCACACACACACACACACACACACACACCCTTTCTCACATGCTCACTTATATTCCATTCAAATACAATATGGTTTCTCTATTTATATATACATCCGATAAGATAATTACATATGTTGGCCAAACCACAAAACATGTCGGTTTCAATACAAATGATATTACTATTATATTTAACACGCTACCACCAATCCTAAATATAGGTCATACATTAAAGTCTACATACCACATTATCACAAGACCTAAAGATAGGTCACCCTTAAGATATGCAAATTACATAGCACAATTACCAAAGATAGATAAATTTTGGGACTAACTGAACACCACAACCAAGACCATGACTTGATCAACAAAAATTCTGAACCAAAGTTGATAGATGAAACCTAATAGAATCAGTCCAGACACAGAATATAACTTGTAAACCAAAATCATCCGATGAACTGCAAGAATATCTTGGTAGCAGGGATAGCTGGAAGACCTCTGAAACTCAAAAGTCAATAATCACCATCCAAAACTTCATTCATCTGCAATCATCCAAGCACACTGATGTACCAAAGAGATGAATTCTAATAATAAAACAAGTACATCTTTCACTATAGTTCAAAACTTTTACGTACTAAATCAGTTCTACAAATAACCGAACCACTTATATCTAACTGACAACCAACAGGCATCCAACCGAAACTACGAACAACCAACCAACACAGATACACAATCGGCATAAAGGTTTTGACATCAATGACAACAATGTCGACATCTTCTCAATGAATTCAACAAGTTTTTGTTTGTTGTGATTTACTTTGTATCACTAGAAAAAAAAAATTATTAAAATATCTCTCATCTTCTACTGTTATATTGCAACACTAGTTGTTGTTCATTTTTATTCATTGTAATATCGTTTGTATCAATAAAACAAAACATATTTCGATATTCAATTCTATATTTAGCATTCTAATAGCATTGGATATTTTCAATATAATAGAAATAGTCTTCAAATTACTTTTTTGATATTTTCAGTGTATCCAGGTACTTCAAAAAATGGTAGTCAAATTATTAAAGGCTAAATGAAATCATCGACTACATTTTATTTAACAATTAAGAACACAAACCCATGAAGGATATTTCAAGATCTATGATAGTGGATCTGACAAATGATCTCACAAAGGATTTATTCAATTTATAATTAAGGAGCAACCTTATCTAGGATAATAAGCGAGAGTACTAAGCAAAATGAGTACTTAGATTTTAGCCAAAGTAAAAGATATTATTTGTAAATGCATATTTAAAATATTTATTGAAATAATTTGCATCGCTAGATCTTTTGTTTTTTAATTTTATGTTTATATTTTCTATTTGTCTATTCACTGGTAGTTGCAATGCACATGTAGTTGCATTTTTTATTAGAACAACAACCAAACAATGGGGCCGACCCATACAAAAGCTACAACCAAAGGGTTGTTAAGAAATTAGGAGCACAGACTAAAGTGCAGGAAATACAACATGAGGCTACCAACTACACATTATCAGAAGTGAACCTATATAGGAATGTAGCTTGGAGAAAACAAGGCCATCAAGCCACATGTTGTGAAAAACTAACAAAGGATAAACAACAAAAACCTAGCTGCAGATCCATACCTCAGCTGCAAAACCCCTTTCCACCTCAATAGAAAAGAGGCCCACCTCAATAGGTGCAGCTAAGAGATAAACAATCAAAGCAAGGACTATAAAACCATTTAAACACCTTTCATTCAATCGACCACAAAAGGGAGGCCGCAAAGAGTTACAAATCTCCTTCTTCACAAGAGACGCCACCTCCATAGGAGACTCATCCACCTCCATAGGAACCGTAGAAGAAGGCACGAACTACAAAAAACAAGCCCACCTCTTGGATAACCTCACACTACACTCATCCTCAAGGTCGGGGACAACCTCTAAACCTGCTCCAAAATACAACCAAAAATAAGGGACTAGAGCATGCCCTTGAAAACAATTAGCAATTGACTGGTCATGAAAGAACCATTGGCCACTGTCTAAGCTTAACAAAAGGGACAATCCAATCCAAAAGCAAAGAAAACTGAAAGTGCAGGCTACAATTAACCTGTCAACCAGACCGACTATCCCTATTGGAGAAAACCCTTCACCTGGTAGATAGAATGGTAGACACCATCCATCAAATTGTCTTCAACAAGACCACAACCCACATCACCTCCACTAATCACAAGAAAAACTTCATCATACACTAAGCAAGTCTCCACCACCATAGGAGGCACTCTCACAATCATAGAAACCATGGGAAAGTAAAAATAAAAACAACAAAACCAAGCCCCCCTCTTGGCAAGTTGAACACCTCCCTTCCCCACCGTGTCATGAATAGCCTCCAAACCAGAAGCAATCATCAACCAAAAGAAAAACACCATACCCACTACCAAAGGAAATGTGGAAAAAGAAGAATTAAACCAACCAAACCAAGGCCCCCTCCTAGCAAGCTAGAAGACCCCCTTCTCCATCTGAAGATTTTCAATAGACCACTGGCTACCACACAAAACAAAACCACTATCCATGCAAATAGGAATGGACAGTCCGACAGAAAATGCCTCCACCATCAAAGTAATAGTGGAAAAAGAGGAGGTAAACCAACAGTACTAATCCCCTCTCCTGGCAAGTTGAACACCCCCCTTCTCCATCAGCTCAAGAAAAAGCTCGTAGACCAAACAAGTCAACCCAGACAAAAAGGACTCCACCTCCATAAGGATCGTGGTAGAAAAAGAAGCAAACCAACAGTGTCATCCCCCCCTCCTTGCAAGCAGGGAACCCCTCTTCACCATCAAGTCAAGAATAGCCTCCAAATTATCTGCAGCAATCCATTGGCTGCCAGAGAAGATAGAACCACTATCCATGCATGTGGGAATGGATAGTTCCAACCAAATGGCCAACACCACCAAAGGAACCATGGGAGACGAAGAAGAAAACAAACCTTACCAGGCCCCCCCTCATAGCAAGCTGGTCACCCCCCATCTCCAATGACACCGAAGTAGTCCTCCAACCATTTGCAAAAAGGTCTCAAAAATGGCAACCAAAGTAGTTGTCAAATCACTAAAACAACAACCCAATACAGGTTGTGAACCCAATACAGGTTGTGAGTAGCCTTTCAACCACTCGCTATGCTCCAAATGATTAAGATAACCCACGTCCCCACCCAACAATGATATCCTTGCCTCCCACATCTCTAAATACCACGGAGGCAAATAAAAAATTAACGGAGTCCGCCTTCATAAGCAAGGAACAACCCCTGTTGCCAATCTGACCATGCCAAAGCTATCCATGTAAAGAGAACAAAATGGCATGAATTTTTGGCAAGTGGCCAAGGATGTATAGCAAAAATGTTGTCATTTATGGCAACACTACTTACTAGTGTGGTCGCTTGGAGTACAGTTCAATTTTGGGTATTCAGTCTTGGAAAAATAACTAAGTCCACAAGTAGTCTCCTGGATACAATTGCACAGTTTTTCCTAGCAAGCATAGTATATGGTGTGTTAAGTCATGCGCTCTTAGATGAAGGTAGTATGGAGTGTTGTATGGCTTCAGTTACAGTCTCTTGTATTTTGGAGTTGTATGGAGAGAGTTACAGTGTGTTCTTGGCATGCGAAGAGAGTATAGCAGTAAAGTAGGGCAGATGAAAGGTCGCGATGACTGAGGGAGTAACGTGTGGATTCTAGGAGTGCCATTTTGGATTTAGGTCGGGTCCTATCCCATCTTGATGGATGTCAGAACACCTATTTTGTATTTGCTCTTGGGTTATGTGTTGGATACGTTTGGTGATGCACTTGTGAGCCGACTGGACATATTATGAGATTGGGTATATAAGTAGAGATGTTTTTGAGATGCGAGTATGGATGAGATGTGTGTGAATGCATTGTGATGTCAAATAATGCAAAGGATATTACAATCTATAACTAGAACTACTTAAATATAGCAGATGCTTGTATAGTTCATCTTTTGTAATATTACATTGTAAAGAGTCAGTTTTGTATTGTAAGAGCAGTGAGCTCCTTGTATTACCCCTAACAAGGTTTGCATTCTTTAATAGGGATTTGTACTAAATGTAATATTCAGCTCCTAACAGGGATAGGTCTGGCCCATTTGGGTGCTGGAGTACCAAATGATGTATATGGTCAATTCCGGAAGATGCTACAATTCTGGAAGATACATATCCTAGAAATGATTTCCGGAATATGGGCTAGACCCGTTTGGTTCACCTGGAAGATGCATAAATAATTTTAATTGTTTATTTCTTAATTTTTTCAAATACGGTGTGTATATATATACACATACACACATGTGTATATATATACATACATACACACATGTGTGTATATATATACACATGTGTGTATATACACATGTGTGTATATACACACACATGTGTGTATATACACACACATGTGTGTATATACACACATATACACATTTGTGTGTATATATATACACACATGTGTGTATATATACATACACACATGTGCATATATATATACACACATATGTGTATATATACATACACACATGTGCATATATAAACACATGTATACATACACATGTGTATATAAACACACATGTATATGTGTGTATATGTATATACAATATACACATGTGTGTATATATATGTGTGTGTGTGTACATATGTGTGTCCATGTATATATACATATACACACATACACACATGTATATATACACATGTGTATATATGTGTATATATACATGTGTGTATATGTATATACACATGTATATATATATATGTATGTATATATACATATGTACATATATACACACGTGTATACATGCATATATATACAGACATGTGTATATACATGTATATATATACACATATACGTAAACATATATGTATATATACACATACATCCCCTATAGAAGCACCACAGATGACTTCAAACAGTTCACTGATTTCCTAGTACTCTCCATCAAATAGCACCCAAACAGGGAATTGAATAAAGGAATGTCTCCCAAACACCAAGCGATGACAACTACAGTGCACTACAACAAGCGCATGAACCCTTTGATCGTGTCACATCACACACCTATTGAAAGGAGATCGAAGAACATCCCTCAAAAGGGAGAGGTCAAAAACACAAAAGGAAAGCAGTGCAAAAGGGGTACCGCGTCCACCAGTGTGAAGGAAGAGCGTCCACAACCCTCTTCGCCCACAAAAAGAAAAATAGTGGGATGAAACCCCTATAAAGCCATCGGCCTAACAGAACCATAATCCCCCTAGAAATCCAGGGGACAGAGGCAAACATAGCCACAAGGGCAACCCTGGAAGCCCTACAAACACGCCAAACATCAGATCCAACATGTAGACACAGCCCATTTCTTTACCCTCTTCTAATGTTTGATCTTCGAAAAATGTTATCCCACACGCACTCGCCATATGTTAAATCCATATTAGATCTCTTATATTTTAAAATGGGAATATTATGAATTCTAAAATAATTATATAAATATATAATATTTTATATTGATATTAATAATATTTATTAAATATTATATTATTGATTTAATATTAATAATATTTTTAATATTAATTTAGAACATAGTCAAAAAATTATTACAAACTCAAAATCAAAAAAATCTATAAGCTACTTTCATTTTTATTTTTTTTAACTTTTTAAATTTATTGTGATATTGCTATCAGGATTCAACTGTGTAGTTTTTTGAGTCAAACTCATTGACCCACGATTCATGAGTAGTGGTTCACACGAACCCATCTCTCATGAGAATGAATGGAACACTTAGCACT
>MU224482.1:706513-718654 GCA_018584345.1 Thuja plicata | reverse complement strand
GTCCCTACAAGATGCATGCCTTTGAAATACTTGAAACAAATAACTGTCTATCGGTTTACCTTGTCTGTCCTTATTCTCCTTGATAACCGATAAGCAGTAAACTATATTTACCGATACTCAGTAAATACATAGAGTATACCAATCAATCCATAAATGCATATGTAGAATGTAAAATAATAAATTAATAAACCATACACATATAACACAAGGATTTTAACGTGAAAACCCTGTTAAGGGAAAAACCACTGGGACCGGTACCCCAAATTTTTACTCTTCTGAAGTGAGGCCTGTTAGGAGCCAACCCTATTAAAGATTACAAATACACGGTTAAGTGAAACCTTGTTATAGGATTTTTATACATAGGTTGTCACTTAGTATCTGGCATCTATGCTACCGTCCTTGAATTAGTCTCATGACTGTCAATAGGCTTTATGCTAATCTTACTACCATCCTTGAATCAGCTTCCTTCTTAGACTGTCAATAGGCTTTAGGTAAGACCGATGCTACTATCATGAGTCAACCTTTTGGTAAACTATTAGGATATACCTCAATTACAAAAAGACTGTTAAGTCCTGCTCTATTAAGAGACTTAATGCTTCAATGGTTAAACTGAAACAAAATGACCTATTTCTAATGCAACTGAATTGCAGATTTTCAGAATTATTTACTTACAATATATTTCTAATCAATGTATCAATTTAATTCCTTTGTACTTAACTCTTTCTACTCTATGATGCTGTGCTTTTCTGTTCGTCGGTGTCTGCAGAATTCTTTAGCTCTCCCTTAGCTTGATTGATCAGGACTGCATGAAGTTTAAATTTCATCATTTTCTCTTCAACATCTTCTATCAGTTCACTCTCCCGTGTATCTGATTGCTTTTGGGAATGATTTATGCTTGTCTCTTATATAGACATGATATTCCTTAATTCTAGGTTCTTGATTCATGATTCTTGGCGTGAAAAACAATCCAGCCAAGTTGATTTGCGGCTTTAACTCCTGATTTATCTCATAGTTATCTTCTTTCCAATTGTACAAATCATTTACTTAACTATGGTCAAATAAAACAAATAAAACAACCAGTTAATTCTATCCTTTAGCTCTGCCAACTAGATATTTTGTCATTTTCTGATCTCACTATTCTGTCGGTCAATTCTGCAGTTCGTCGCCAGTGACAACTACCAGTTTTGTCGGTGTCACTTCAGTTAGCTTTGAGATCTCCTTCCATTGGGTATCATTAGATCTTTCTCATCAAGAAACACTATTTTTAGCTCATTGGGCATCCTGTGATTCTTCTTCATCGGGCAACACTGTCTTCTGCTCGTCGGGCATCACTGTGACTTTATCTCTATCTTTACCGATGGTGTGCACTCCATCGGTGTAGTCTATCACTTGGTGAATACTTGAATTTCATGCATTTCTGAAAGCATAACCTTTATTCTATTGATTCTCTGAAGTCTTTAGCATTGTGCATATGACCATACAGATGATATCAAGTTGACATCAATGACAATACAAACCATTAACTAATTTAATATCTTGCATCCTCTTCATCTTAACATTATCAAACATTCAATCAATTACATGTCATCACTAATTCACCCCCACTCTTAGTTGTGTTGGTGGACTGTTATTCCTGACAATTGGTATCATAGCTGTTGGTTCTTAGAGAGAAAGCTTGACAGCTTGAGGTGATCCTGAAGATGGCATTCTATAGGAAGGATAGTCTGAAGTTTGATCCTGAAAACTTTAATAGTTGGAAGAACAAGATGAGAACGCATTTGCTATACTTGGGAATCGACTACTGGATGATTACAAAGAAGGATGTATAGATGTAGGATGAGGATGAACTAGATAAAGCTATTGATTAAGAAAATAATATATTTTCATATGACATGGTCGCAAGAGAAGCATTGATTAGTGCGCTCTGTGAAGGTGAATTCACAGAGGTTAAAGATTTGGATTTTGCACATGAAATTTGGACAAGATTAGAAGCACTATATGAAGGAGATGAGTTTACTAAGTAGGAGAAGTTGCATAACTAGAAGACAAGGATGGAAAATCTAAAAATGAAAGATGATGAAAATATTATAGCATATGTACAGAGAGTTACTAAGGTTGTTATTGGCATCACAAACTCTGGAGACACATACATTGAGGAAGAAGTGATCACAAAGATTCTTAGATCTTTGACACCTATTTAGAAAACTAAAGTGTGAGATATAGAAGAGATCGTACCTTTAACGACAAACTTGAATAGAGAAATGTTGATTGCAAAATTAACTACTTTTGAGGCCGCGGAGCTGGGAGATTCATTACCTAAAGTTGAAACAACATTCAAGGTGACTGTGTATAAAAAAAGACTTTATCAAGAACTACGAGCACTAGCAATAGTGACTTGGGAGAAGAGTTTGGTGAATATGTTGATGACTGGGATCAGATACAGGAAGAAAAAATAAAGTTAGATGAAATTGTGGCCCTGATCGCTAGAAGAGAAAAGAGATGTAATGGTAATTTTGAAGGAAAGTTACCTCTGAAATGTTTTTCATGCAATAAGATACGTCATTTTGTATCTAGATGTCCTACAAGGGTTCCAAAGCATAAATCTAAGTTTTATAAACCTAAGTATTCCAAGGATAAGGAATGTTACTATACTAGTGAAGGTGTTTCTGATGATGATGCTATTGATTATGATAAGATTGGATTTATTGCTACAAAGGATGATAAACCTATTCATGAAGAAAGAGCCTTAGTATCACATGTTGAAAAGAAATCTGAATTAGTCATAGACAGTGGTTGTTCACACCATATGATTGGAGATAGAAATAAATTTGTTAAGCTAATCAAGTATGATGGTGGTGTTGTGAGATTTGGTGACAAAACTTCTATACTTATCATTGGTGTTGGATCTATATCTATGGATGGAAAGACCAATACTGACAATGTATTACTTGTTGATGGACTTAAGCATAATTTTTTGAGTGTTGGACAGCTAGTGGACAAAGTTTATCAATTAAAATTCATTGATGAGAAATGCTCAATAAAAAGTAGGTCAGGAGACTTGATCACATCTGGTACTAAATCCAGAGGTAATGTATTTGAATTAAATACATTTGAGGCTTCTTTTTTTATTGCGAAGGTTGATGACATTTCGTTATGGCATAAAAGAATTTTTCATGTGAATTTTGATAATATTGTGAAGGCAAGTATGATTAATGCAGTTAGAGATCTACTGAAGATTGTGAAACCATCTAACACCATGTGTAGAGAATGTGTAATGGGGAAACAAACTAGAAGCAGTTTCAAAAGTAAATCTTGCCCAACGAAAGGGAAGTTGGACCTAGTGCATATAGATCCTTCAAGAACAAGATCTTTCTATGGTGAAAGATATGTTATACTTTTTATTGAAGACTTTTCTAGGATGATGTTGTTGGAAAGTTAACTTTACTAAGATTATATGACTAGTTTTGTGTTGTCATTATGATAAAAAAGTCATATGAATTTTTGATAGTCAGTTCATAAACTTTGAAGATCAGATTTTGGCTAAGTATAGAAGAC
Organism: Thuja plicata; assembly: GCA_018584345.1. Classification (NCBI taxonomy): domain Eukaryota; kingdom Viridiplantae; phylum Streptophyta; class Pinopsida; order Cupressales; family Cupressaceae; genus Thuja; species Thuja plicata. The sequence continues at coordinate 715,099 of MU224482.1, read as the reverse complement.
AGTGCAGACAGAGATATACCCAATGATCAGAGCACTAGCACACGTGTGAATGAACTCATCATGACCCGCACCTTCAGATATAAGCTTGTGGATACAACATTACACTAATTATACACACACAACATCATATATGTCCATATGATGAAGTTACATGAAAACTAAGTGTCACAAGCAATTCAACTAAATAGAGCATGAAGCCGACTACAAATTTTGATTAGTGCATATTAATTTGTTTTTTATGGCTATGTACCTATTTTGATATGTTTGTAATGATTTTATTATCACTCATGTAAACACACTTAAGCCAATTAACTTGGAAGCGTTGTGTATGTTGATTTTGGGCCGACTAAGTATTAGTTTCGGTCGTGTCTATTGAGTATGTATATATGCTTAATATGTATTTTGTATTATAGTGTCAAATCGAGAATAGATAATGATTGCAAGTAAGATAGCAGTAAAAGAAGAAGCAGTATGAGATAAAGCTCTACCAGTGATTAGAGTTTCAGCGCACAAAAGGAACTGATCAGATAAGCAGTGTCATAACAATAGTTCAACTTTCAGATATTGTGAGTATCTGTTATCAGGAGGTTGTAGCCTTCTTCTTATTGAGCAGTGAGCTCTAGCAGTGTGCCATCCACCTTTAATAGGGTTTGTAAAAGACTCCTAACAGGGTCATTGTACTCAGCATTGCAATGACTGCCCCTAATAGGGCAAAGGAACTCTAACAAGTTTGTAAGACTAGTGCAATTATTTGTGGGTACTAATTCCCACCGGGGTTTTCCTCTGATCAAGGTTTCCCCGTAAACATATCTTGTGTTATGTGTTATATGTTTTTCTTGTTGAATTTGATATATATTTATTGGGCTAAGTTTCAAGTTGCTGAAATATAATAAATTGGTGAACACTGATTCACCCCCCCTCCCTTCTCAGTGTTCCCATTCCTAACAATTGGTATCAAAGCTTTGGTCCTGTGAGAGAAGTTTAACCACTTGAGGAGATCATGGACTCAGCAGAAGTGAAACATCTGAAAAAGAATCTTGAAGCAGCTCTTGAAGATCTTGATAGATTTGAAAAAGAAAATGAAGAACTGAAATTGAAAGTTGATGGATCGCAAATGCTCATCAAAAAATTAAGAAAAGATTTGAAAGATTGCTCTATAAATGATTTGGGAAAATGGTCAAAAAGTTGAATGAAGAAAGCATGTCTTTAAAGGACAAGATTGAAGATTTGAATGAACAGTTAACAGATAGCCAGACAACTATTAAAGAAAGGACTAAAGAAAGTAAACAATTAGATGAAGAACTTATGCAAGCAAACATGAAAATCTTGGAGTTGGAGAACATCAAGAAAAAGATAGAATCTGAGTTGATAGAAGCCAAGAATCATATTGAAAAATTACACACAAGTTCTGATCTATTAAAATCACAGCTCTATGCACAAAATTTAAGAGGTGATACCACTGGTGTTGGATACAATGAAGCACAAATTCAAATCAATGCAATGCAAGAAAGAAAGAAAGCACAAGAAGAATCTACAGAAGCAAAGACAACTGAGAATCTTGTAGAAGCTAAGGTAGAACCACCTAAAGATGAACACAAACCAGTTAAACACACTTGCTATGCCTATAACAAACAAGGACATATGGCAAGGGATTGTAAAGAGGTAAGACCTTTCAATGGTTACTATTACTCATGCAATAAATTTGGTCATAGAGCCCTAAACTATAGATCAAATCTAAGAAATCAGACACAACAAAATCAAAGAAGCCAAACTCAGTACAATCAGAGAAATCAATCACAACAAAATTATCAGAATATTATATGTCATATATACAACTACAATGGACACACAGCTAAACAATGCAACATGGTTAGTCATGTCAACAAGCCTCCAGTGATTTTTCACTCTTGTAACAAGGCTAGACACATCTCAAGGTTTTGCAGATCTAGAGCACAAAAATAAGGAAGACCTAATAAGTCTCAAGGATCTCTATTGGAAGAATCTGGAGAAGTCAAGTTTGTGAAATCTATACAAGATTCAGGAAAAATATGGGTTGAAGTAAATAAAGATGATGGTGTTGAAAAAGTGGTAGATGCATCCATAGTAGATGCAACTTCTACTTCTGGATAGATGACCCTCATGGTCATAGGGGGAACTAGACAAGCTCTAAACCCCTGCGCGGAAGGTATACTCACCTTCGAGTATGCGCCTTCAATTTTATGTTCTTGGTAACATTTTGACACAATATGCAAGAGCGCAAGGTTCTAAGTGAAGCAGGAACTAAATTTGGAATTCACAGTGGAAACCGTGTTACGGCAACAAGCATTAATTGCAGTAACTCATTTATAAGTCACTAAAAGATCTAATGTCTTCACTTTTACATTTGAGATCGAGAAGTTGGAGAGCACAGGAGATTCAAGCATCTTAGTATTGAATAATTACCGTTGGTTGGTTAGCAAAGTGGATTGCATTTATAACGGAGCCCTAGCGTAGATGTGTCATTTCAGAATCTCTGTGAAACCCTATTTAAGCAAGCTACAAGTAAGTAATGGAAACACCTATAGTTTTTGACATATCTAAGAAGAAGAGATATGTGTTTAATAAGCATCCTTTTAAGTCAGTTTTGGATGATGTTGAAGGGGCATTTTCCAAAACTCTGTTAGGAGTCGTACATGTTGAGGATAAATGCACTTACATTTATTGTAAGGAGTCTATTGGTGATAATAGCATAACAATGCTCATGGCATCTATGATTAACCCTGAGTACTCATTCAAGGATGAATTATCACATCTCTCAGATAACCCTATCTTTGAGTATACAAATGCGCATGAGTTCTATGAACCAAAATGGGTTACAATTCTACTCAGTAGGATTCATGATGATCTATTTTGGATTAGTGAAATTCCTGTCTGTATTACTTCTGATCTCATTCATGAGATGATTGGACTCTCTAAGGTCAGTCCCATTCTTCCCACTAGAAAGGATGTCAAGAAACAGGTTGAACAGGCATGCTTATCTAGGAGTGATAGGTGCGGAATGGCTGTTGATCCTATTGTGGAGAAAGACATCAAACTCATCACCATGATACTTGGTTACAATTTTTAGCATGCAAGTAGACTAAATAGTGTATCTACAGCTATAGTTCTGGCAGCATTAAGGATGGTAAGAGATAGCACTCAATATAACCTTTGTGAGATATTGCGTGCACAACTAATTGAGAATATTAAAGCTATCAAGCATGAAAAAAGAAAAATATTCAGATTTGGTTCCTTGATTATATACATGTACTTCCACATTGTTGGTAAGGTTTCTAATCTTTACCTAGACAGAAGCAAAACTACCTTGTCGCAAATTTTGTTGAAAGCTACATCTGAAAGAAGTATAAAGGATTCTATGGATACGGAGATCAAGACATTCTGAATCAAGATGTAGAAGAGGTTCAAAATACTTGAGAAGATAGTTGACAAATACAAGGGCAGCATATGCTTTATGGTAGAAACAGATTGTACATGCATGGAAGTAGTTGAGCCAAGAACTAAATGGATTCACCCACTTGGTTATGAGGTAGAAGAACATATCCTGGAAGGATATGCACAAGTCCTTCTATCTACGCCTAAAGATCCAAATGAGCCTAGATGGGGCACATATAGAGAAAAGACAAATCAAGTTGATTATGTCCTATACATTGCAGATAATAAGAGGAAAACATCAATGATTACCTCTGACATTCTAAAAGTTCATGGTGTCACCCAAGAAGACCTAGATAAAGCTAGGGAAGCTAAAATTGATAGAGAAATTAAGCAAACACCTACAGAAGCCAAAATTGAAAAATCTAATGATATCCATAAGAAGAAAAGGAATAAGTCTGGTGAGAGCATATCTGCACCCTCTACTACTATTGACCTAGAATCCTCTCTAACTTTTGTGCCAAGAAAGCTGACTAAAAGAAGGAAGCCAGTCCCCACAAGCCACCCATCCTCAATGAAAACTCGAAGCAAAGTAAAGAATACTCAAGCTCCTCCTGAGGTAGGATTTAGACCTAGTCTTGAAATCTTGAGAAACAAAATCATTAATGAAGGACAATTAGATTCAATTGCAAATATCTATGATAAATATCAAGAGATTGATAAATCAGAGATACATTCTATGATTATCTCACATATGATCAAGTTCAAAAGGTCAGTTTTGGAACTTAAGACAACCATTCTAGATAAATTATGGAACATACTTGACTTATTAAAAAGATAAGCCATAGAAGAGGATATGAGGATTAGAGAAGAAACATTAGATAATATTCTCCATGTTTTCTCACATGATGAGAAGGCAATACTGTTAGATATGGTAAAACCTCATCTAGGAACTAAGACAAGAACTCTACACATTATGAATAAAGAGTATGAGTTGGTTGGAAAGGAGACTGAAAAAGCATTCGAGCAAGTGTTTTTGGACATAAATATGTATCCATCAATGACACCTACAACTAAAGTGACTCCAGTTCCCTCCAAGAAAGAAAAAGAATCAGAGATTCTAAATATACCCATGACAGGTCCACAGGATTCTGCGCCCAAAGTATTGTCACCTTCTAATACAGTCAAAGATTCAAATGAAACCATTATGATAAATGACGTTGAGATAACCATGTCAGCCTCAGATAATAATTTGAATAAGTTCAAGGAAGCCTTTGTGAGTACTAAAGAAGCTGATACATTATGCACTAATAAAGCTTCTTTGCAACAAGAACAAGTTCCAATTGAAGAAACAACATGTTGGGATAAAGAGAAAAAGGATGAACCTAATGAACTACCCTCTATTGAGATTCCCATGAAGAGTGAATGTATGGATGTGAGTCAAAATGAAATATTCACTCCATCTATCAAACCATCAATATCATTATTGTCAAGTTTGACCCCTGACACAACAAACCTAGATGCATGGGGAGAAGAAGATTTGATCAAAACAAGTGTATTGGCCATGGAGAAAGCTAAAGAGAAACAAGTAATGAGAAATCCTCTCTTTCTTGAGTCAGTCATCATTTTGAACAACTTAGTGCCAGCAGATAAGAAATTGGCAAATATCCAATCAGTTGATGATGTTGACAATATCTTGACAAACTTCAAAGAAAATTTCACAAGTCTAGTAGAATCTCTATGTGTTAATTTGTCCACCTGTTATCTGCAACACAACACTTCAATAGATCATTATATTAGTGAAAAAGCATAAAAACAAAGGGTTTCAAGCTAAAAACTAAAACCAATCTATTGCTTCCTATCTAGGAAGAGTTTGAAGAATGCAATAATCATGCACTCAGATTATGCATAAATCAGTGACATATACAACCTAAGAATGGAAGATTTGAATAAAAACTAATCTAAATGATCAAGAAACATGCATATTAGCTCTAAAAATGAAGATAAAATCAATGCATAATGACAAAGCTAAAATGCAACACGGATTCAAAAATAATCTTAACAACATAACAATGCTTTCAACTCTGAAAATTAAGGGCCATTTGAGCTCAAAAAATCATTCTATTTATAGAATAAATGAGGAGAGAGAGGGGGAAAAGGGTCATTAATGGAGGTGTAAAAACCATTAATGAGGTGTAAGAGGCATTAAATTTCAAAGACATTAAAGAAGCATGGTGGAAGGCATATGAATTAAATGCAACCATTTAAGAGGCATGGTGAGGGTTTAAGAAGCATGGGTGAGGGTTTGGAGTCAAGCTTGAGAAAGTTGACTTTCTCAAGTGGGTTGGATTCCTAATCACAAAATTAGGAATGTGACATCATTAGGAAGTGGGTTAGGATAGAATTAAGATTAGGATTAGACTTAGCATGGGGGAATAGGTTAGGATGAGTTTGAACCCAAGGTTCAGGTAGTTGAGGTAGGTTAGGTTAGGGTTTAAGGGGAATATTAATGAAATGAATTATAATTAATATATTCAGCCAAAAATAGGGAATTTAATTATTTAATCTTTTTATTGCTTTAGATAATTAATTAGGATTATAGCCAATTAATTAGATTAATTTAGGCTAGAAGATAGGCTTTTTGCAAGTGATTAGATTTAATAGGGAGTTATTTAATTCCTTTTAAATTAATTACCTTAGCCAGGTATTGATTTAAATTGATTTGTATTAAAATTGATTGGTTTTGATTGGCTAAGGTTATTAATAAAATTTAGTGATTAAATCACTTAGGAGATTAAATCTGATTTGAATGAATTATGCCAGTCGATCGAAGAGTTGTCTGGACATAATTGGGGGTATGATCACACATAGGAAAAATAGGGTCTATGGTCAGAGTAGACCAAATCTAAGTGGTTACATTTTCCCCTCTTTGAATAGATGTGTAGGCAACGCATTGATTCAAAGAAAGTTTTGGTGTTGACTTTAGAAAGTTTAAGAATTTTGCTAATGATCGAACGAAATGCCTGATGAGATCAGTCTCACACTTGATTGAACTAAACTAATAGAATTTACTTTGAACTTGATCGAACAAAAGTCAAATAAGTAAAGATCTTAAAGATACCAATTTTAAACTTGGTTTTTATCCAAAGATTGATAATATTGATTCTAAAATTGGTTGTCATCCAAAAGTTAGTATAAATATGCTAGGAGCTTTAATAAAGATCTGAGAATATGCAGACATAGGATATCCAGCTTTTTGTTGATGGGACTTTGTGACCTAGTCCGCCAACAGATGTAAGTTCTCACCGAGTACCGAAGTACCGGCCAACTTCATTTGTAAAGGTTGTCCGAGGAAATGAGATTCCCTGGGCCTTCAAGCATGTGAGAGTTGGGTCTCGACAGTGCGGGAGCTTAGTTGGGAATGTGACTGTCACTAGTGCAAAAACAATAATATATGACCAAATAAACTATCAAAAATTATAGATAAATGACCAAATTTGGTCAAGTGATCATTGGTAGTTTATTGCCGGTCATTTATCTCGTGACCAAATCTATGTGACTAAACTATTTTAGTCATTTTTTTGGTCATTGGTTTGGTTATTAATATAGTCATTTATTTATTCATATATTTGGTCATTGGTTTGGTCTTATATTTAGTCATTTATTTAGTCATTTATTCGGTCGTATATTGAGTCATTAATTGGTCATATATTGAGTCATTTATTTAGTCATATATTTGGTTGTTTATTTGGTCATATATTGAGTCATTAAGTGGTCGTATATTTGGTCATATATTAAGTCATTTATTTAGTCATATATTTGGTTATTTATTTGGTCATTTATTTGGTCGTATATTGAGTCATTAATTGGTCATATATTGAGTCATTTATTTAGTCGTATATTTGGTCGTATATTTGGTCGTATATTTAGTCATGTATTTAGTTGTGTATTTGGTCATTTATTTACTCGTGCATTTAGTCATGTATTTAGTCATATATTTAGTTGTGTATTTGGTCATTTATTTAGTCATTTATTCAGTTGTGCATTTGGTCGTGTATTAGGTCATGTATTCAGTCATTTATTTGGTCGTGAAATGAACAATATTTTAAATACCATGAATTTAATTATGTAAAAAAAAAATCATATTAAACTTAAATTATAAAACATAAAATAAAATAAAAAATATTACATATGAATAAACTACAACCAAGTAAAGTTAAAAGATTGATTCAACATCATGATAAACAAAGATAATCAATTCATATAAAAAATTAATGCAAATATACAAATTAAAACAAAAATATTTATCATTCAAAGTATGGAGGGTGCCAAAATATATAAGTTGTCAAAGTTATCCAAAGAGTATATACGTAAATATAATCAAAAATATCAAAGTTAAGATGTGTAACAACTAGAACATGATAAACATGTTGATCAACTATGTCATTTTTTTTAAATACTTTAGTGGCCACCATGTAAAGGTTCCCTCTTTCTCTTTTAGACGAAAAGCTCCATCTATTTTGTCTTCATAAGCAAGGGGTATGTTACTTGTGACCTTTATAATGCTTAAATTTGCATCTCTTATTTTTTTCAAGTTGATTCTATGTATAATAGATAGGGAGTGAATCATCCCAATGCCCACAGCATCACCATCATAGGGATCCAACACCTTAACTTTATCCCTTTCTTTGAGTTTATCAACACATTTCTGTAAAAACAAAAAAAATAACACATTATATTACATAGATAATGAAAGACCACAAATATAATATAATCATAAGTATTTCTAAATAAGAAATTTAGTCACTAGTGTAGAAATATAATTAACAAAATTCCCAAGTAGAAAAAGATCTGTTGACAATGCATAAAGTAGGAAAGAAAACACAACTATTATTTTTATCCATGCAAGTACAAGAAACAATATTAAAAGATCAAAATAATATCAAGATCTAAGTTCTTAAAAGAGAGTACATGCAAATGAAGACAAGATCAATTACAAAGATCACCCTAACCCTAATCCTAACTCTAATCCTAGTCAAACCCATAACCGTACATCCTAACCGTAAATATATATCACCGTAACCCTAACTATAACCCTAACCCTAACCATAATTATAACCTTGACCCTAACCCTTTCTCTAAGCATTAAGATGATACTAATCCTACCCCTCACCCTAC
>MU224482.1:668636-680396 GCA_018584345.1 Thuja plicata | reverse complement strand
ATCAATTAAGACTCCTACTTAGGCTAGATTGTGAACTTGAAACGAATTGAAAGCTGAAAACCAATCAATTAGCCTTGCATTGAATCCTAAAATAGGTGAAGTTTATTTAATTAAGAGAACCAAATTGGAATGTGAGGTTCATTTTAGGTACCTAAACTAAAATATTTGGTCATTTATTTAGTCATTTATTTGGTCATTTTTCCCGATGACCAAATTGGTCATTTTACCCGATGACCAAATTGATCATTTATTTAGTCATTTTACCCGATGACCAAATTGGTCATTTATTTAGTCATTTTAGTTGTGATTTTATCTGATGACCAAATTGGTCATTTATTTAGTCATTTATATTTTTAAATTGTAAAAAATGGGTAGAACATGATCAGTTTTAGTCACTTGACTAAAATTTTTAGTCACCTGACCATTTATTGCCCAAATTTTACTAGTGTGTTTTGTTCGGGGGGAAAGCTGGTTATATTGGCTCATCTTCTCTAGGGATTTGAATAAGCGGGGTGTCTTGCAAGAATTTACTAACTTTATCAAATAAAATTCAAAAGATATTGCAACATTAGAAATATTCCATCTACCTATAGTTACACCAAACATTCAAAACATCAACCATGCTCTAACATGCTACACTAAATACTGAAGAAATACAGAACCATCAGTTCATATTTAATCAATAGCGAGGAAAAGAAGGACGTTAATCTACTTAAACTATCAGAGCAAGGGACATAAATAACATGCAATGTAAAATACCATTAACCTAGAGATCAGAATGCTAACAACATCATTGATAGAATCCTTCCTTCTTCATTAACAAGTTTCTAGCGAGCACTGGTGCGTATAACAATGGTGGCTCCAGGGGAGCATTTAACTACTAAAAGCTTCTAAAAACTAAGGAGCATTGAGCTCTGCAACTGAGAACTAAGAAAACCAAAATGCTATTAGCTATGGACTGCAAAATCATCAATTTTTCCAACCCTTGGAATGAGGTCAGACTTATTATTTATACACAAGTTTCGACCTAAACCTCTAACCTAACTTACTTAACACTTAACAATATAATACTATTTCTAGTGGCCAGTACTACCTGCACCACGTTACAAAAGACCTCGAGATGGAGAAGGTCTGACATGTCAAAAGAATAAGACAAGGAAGGAGGAGTGGAAGAATCGGCCTCGAGAAGAGAGTCAGGAGGAGAAAAGAATAAATTTGATCCCCTGGGGATCATGGCTACATGCCTCATTAATGAGAAATGTGGCTCATTGTCTTTGATGTGCCAGGTGTTATGTTGGAGCGGTGCCTTGGGAAGACCACCTGTCAGAATCATCCTCTGAGCCGACGTGCCTTGTTGTAGTTACCTACTTTCTGAAACTTTTATTAACCTTTTGATAGTGACCGATCGCTTTGGGAACCAAGACACTGGTCGCTAAAATAATGCAAAATTATGGGATCAAAAACTATGGGACCCAAAAGCTTGCACCCCAAAGAATAAAGAATGCAACCGATACATGGTTGATGGGATTGTCCGAACTCTAGAGAACTTTATTGTTCCTTACTATTTTTCAATGTCTCCAACACTTGGCTTATGCCTTCTTCATCTATATCTTTAATACTGTCCCATCAACTACAAACAACCTCCAATGTTTCCTCAACACCTTTGGCCCCGTTCTGGAATTCATCTACCATTTTTATGGTGTCATGCGACCAAATCATTGTCTTGGATAGTCTAGATAACCTTCCCTATTCAAAATCTCTGGCAGCCGGATACAGGGACTCCATTCGTTCATCAAATTTGCTGAGGACATAGTCCTCTAGGGTGCACGTTCCGGTGGTGAAGGGATCAACTTGTGATATTTGAAACCACAAATGCTTGAAACAGGCCTAAGGGGTATTGGGTCACGATCACCTTTTCTTTCAAGGCCTTAACCAGTTCCTTGCATACCTCAATTTTGAGGCCAAGCCTAGAGTAATGGGCCTAGAGGGAATCATATGATTCATCTCCCAAAATCCTCACCTCTATGGTAGCTTCTTCCCCGTTGTTGCAAATTTCTTCCAGCCTGACCTTCCACTTTTCATACTTCACTAAATGTTTCTCCCATATAAGAGCGGAGCCATTTTATTGGACGATGAGGGTGTCGACCCGATAAACGTCTGGGAGGGATGACGCTAGAAATTGACTTATGGCGGCTACCTACTCAACAGCCCACCCACCTACAGCCCATGCCTTCTTCTTCATGGCCCGGAGAGAATCTATGTCAGCCTGCGCAAGCGGCAATCTGGAGGAAGGGGTTCACGGGTGGATCTTGGCTAATGGCTGTGTAAGTTCTACCAGAAGTGCAAGGAGATTGGCATTAGTCTCTCTTTCCTCCTTCAACTTCTAGCCCTACTTGATATATTTGGCCTCCACTACTTTGGTGGCCTCCCTTAGCAAGTCCAGTTCACCTTGCTTATCTCTTCTCCCTAGTGCCACTTTTGTGATTTTATAGTCGTTGGGCCTTATGGTCACTGCATCTACACATGGAGGGGGTGTTGTGATAGTCACAACTATGCTGCCAGTTGGACCAGTCCAGAGAGTATGGACTATCTACTCCTTCTTAGGCTTCTAGGCCTCTACATTTCTAGCTGTCGTTTTGGCCAAGGAGAGCAGAGTGCTTGTTTCTATGGATGGGGCCTTTATTTTCCTTGATTCCACCAGCCATTGGGGCAGCTAGGGTGGCTTTGCAGTTAGGACGTAAGCATCTAGATTCCCCTTTGAAATTGGCAGTGTGTTCCTGGAATGTACATTTTCTTCGGGATCCTTCTCCTTTTCTTGTTCTCATTCCTTTTCCTGTTCCCTAGGACCTTCAGTACTTTGCACCATGCTGGCATCCTCTGTTACGATGTTTGAAACTTCCCTGCCTGCATCGGTATCACTTGTTTCTTCAGGTATTTCCTGGTCTTGTTGTTGTTGTTCTCTGGCCCTGCTTATTTCTTCTGCCAGAATCTCTTCTTCCGCTAGGATATCTTGTGGGAGTGGGTGAGGTCATTGGCCAAAGTTCAACAATGCGGCCATTTTCACTACCTCACCAAATGTACTCTGGGGAGCTTGATCTCCCGAAGTGACCAAAGGCATTTGGAGCATGATGATCGGGGATACAGTTGATCTCGTGGGTCTAGGTTCCCCGACAATTGATTGCTCATCTATTATTTTCCTTGGTTGATTCTTGACCTCTTGGGCCAGTGTTTCTTCTTGCCTTTCCTGCTCTTGTTGTTCCCCTTGCATTTCATCCTAGACTTCCTGCTTTGTTGCAGGTTCTTGTTCTGAGATCTCTTGTTCTGTAGGGATATCTTCTTTCTCTTGAGCGGCAATCTCCTCCACCATGTGACCTATACCTTTTTGAAGGTCTGTGATCTCGTCTGCCAAGCAAGTGTCATCAAAGTCATCATGTGGGGGCGAGGAGTCAAAAATATTTTCTAGTCTGGGAGAATCTGAACTGACATCTACGGGAGGAAATTCTGGCATACTAGGGCTGGCGGCTATGCTTTGTGTGGGGGTCACCTTCTTATTTTTCTTTCTTGTCATTGGAACCGCAGTGTCTAAAATGCTAGTAGACTCTGCCTCAGAAAAAAAAATTCTGCTCATCATCGCGCCCAACGATGGGGATCCCGTCGGGCAAGTAGATGTCATCGGGTTTACAAGGAGACCAGAAGATATCTGCGTGCTTACCTACTGGCTGACCATCCTCACTAACTCCATTTTTTGTTGTAGTTATACCATCAAAGGGGTGAGACCTTGGGGAGGTACCTTGGCTAGGATGACCTCTTTTTCTTTCCCTTTGCTCGTGCTAGGTTCGGCGTCGACGGAAGATGGAATGGCCTTTCTGACCATTGGTTTCTTTAGGGTGCTCTTGAGACACACCTGGGAAAAATACAGGTGACTTGCTTCCAAAATAGGGTGACATACCCCTTCAATTATTATGTCTTCAGGGGTGGCCCAGTCCACCGGAGGGAGATCTAACTTGTCTAACCCATGCCCCTTGTATCATGGGTCTTCTAATGACCCGTCATGTGAAAAGCCCTTCGGAAAAGTCTGAAGGTCGAGTGCCTTCATGAGTCCTTTAGACATGCATGAATGTTGTCAGGCACAGAGATCAAAACTATCTTGGTAGTCCGCCCAAAAATATTCAATATCTACTTTGTGTGGCAGGGATGCCCAGGCGAGTGATGTGGCAATCTTGCCTAGAGGATCGTAGTTTTTCTTGGCGTGGTGGAATTCCACTAGTCCCAGGCTTTTCAATTCATTATCTGCCTCCCTTACCGTGGTGAGGCTGCATGTATAATTCCTGCATGAAAATGGGAATGGGACATTGATGACCTTCTTCAATGTAAAGAAGGCATGCAGGTCCATCATCTGTCGGTAGAACTCCAAAAGAATAATTCTTTCCCCGCAATATCAGGGAAGAAGATGGGGCTTCCCGAAGAAGCCAGTCACCTGAATGTAGGTGTGGTGCTGGAAATGAATAAGGTAGCGGCCATAGATACTGACCAAGTTCATCGCCTCCTGCGACAACCGGTACTTTGAATCCTGGGTAAGTGTTAGAATGTTTTGGTAAATGAAAGTATCATTTACCTGATAGAAATGCAGGACACTGAGTTCCCATTGTATTTGGGGATAATGATCCCATGGTGTCAACTAACTCAACCCATTTCAAAGTTCACCCACTGTTCCCCATCTATAGCCTGTGCCTTCTTCTTCATGGCCTGGAGAGAATCTACATCACGCTATGCAAGCGACAATCCAGAGGAAGGGGTTCCCGGGTGGATCTCGGCCAACAACTATGTAAGTTCTGCCAAAAGTGCAAGGAGATTGGAATTAGTCTCTCTTTCCTCCTTCAACTTTTGGCCCTACTTGATATATCTAGCCTCCACTACTTTGGTGGCCTCCCTTAGCAAGTCTAGTTCACCTTGCTTATCTCTTCTCCCTAGTGCCACTTTTTTGATGTTATAGTCTTCGGGCCTTACGGCCGCTGCATCTGCACTTGGAGGGGATGTTGCAATAGTCACAACTGTGCTTCCTATTGGACCAGTCTGGAGAGTATGGACTATCTGTGTCTTGTTAGGATTCTAGGCCTCTACATTTCTGGCCATCATTTCGGCCAAGGAGAGCGGAGCGCTTATTGCTACCATTGGGGCCTTTCATTTCCTTGTTTCCACCAGCCATTGGGGTGGCTGGGGCGGCTTTGCAGTTAGGACCTGAGCATCTAGATTCCCCTCTGAACTTGGTGGTGTGTTCCCAGAATGTACATTTTCTTCAAGCTCCTTCTCCTTTTCATGCTCTCGTTCCTTTTCCTGTTCCCCAGGACCTTCAATATTTTTGTCCATGCTGGCATCCTCTGTTGTGATGTTTGAAACTTCCCCACCTGCATTGGTATCACTTGTTTCTTCGAGGATTTCCCTGTCTTGTTGTTGTTATTCTCTGGCCCCACTTATTTCTTCTGCCAGAATCTCTTCTTCCGTTGGGACATCTTGTGGGAGTGGGTGAGGTCGTTGGCTAAAGTTAAGAAATGTAGCCACTTTCACTACCTCACCAAATTTTCGTCGGGGAGCCTGATCTTCTAGAATGATCAAAGGTGTTTGGAGTGTGATGATTGGGGGTATGGTTGATCCCGTGGGTCCAGGTTCCCCGACCATTGATTTCTCATATGTTATTTTCCTTGGTTGATTCTTGACATCTTGGGCCGGTGTTTCTTCCTGCCTTTCCTTCTCATGTTGTTCCCCTTCTATTTCTTCCTAGACTTCCTGCTCTATTGCAGGCTTTTGTTCCAGGATCTCCTGTTCTGTAGGGATATCTTCTTTCTCTTGAGCGGCAATCTCCTCCACCGCATGACCTGTTAGAATAGTCCCAAAGGATAATTGAGAGGGGGGGTGAATCAGTTATCAGTTACTTAAGTCCTTTTTACTTCTTTAACTTTAGTATATAACAAAGTAAATGCATAATCAGATAACACAATACTCAACACACAATTTGATTATGGGGAAACCAAATGGTAAAAACCCCGGTGGGAATTAGCACCCACAATAAACTATACTTGTTTGTAGTAATCCTTGTTAGAAGATATTTCAACCCTATTAGGAGTTGTACAATACAATGCAATAAGTATAGTGACCTGGTTAAGGGTCAGACCCTGTTAGGAATCTTTTACAAATAACCCTATTAGGGGTGGTGGACTCACTGTCAGAAAGCTCATTGCTTGATGGTGAAGGCTACAACCTTCTGTATAACAAATATGCACTATATCTGATGATGAACTGTAGAGTAGACCTATTGTCTTGATCAGTTCCAGTGTATCACAATCTTTCACTTCTTCTTCACATAGACCCTTGATGAATGAACCAACTCTGATAATCTGCTCTATACATCTTTCTTCACATTTCGTATCATTCACACTTAGCGTATCACAATTGAACTACCATAAGTATCTTCTCCAAATTAGAAGGTCATGTCGGCTCTTAGAAAAACTTCATAAATATCTTAGTCAGCTTAACTAAGCACGCAAAAAATATTAAGTCTATGCAAGTCAATGCTGAACAGACGCGACGCTTCACTGAGTCGACCTCACCAAATTAACCATAACTTTGCAATCATCTTGAAACACATTTGGCACCTTTGGATTTATATCCTCAACTCATAATTAATCATGCATATACACATGCATATCCTGAAGATAGGTGCAACTCATAACACACGTGATATACGTCGGCCCTAAACCGTTATACTTCCAAAACTGTAACTACTAATAACAGAATTGCATAACTTTACTAAAACATCATATCTGGGTCTGCGTGTATGAAAATAACATAATAAACATGTCAACAAAATGTATCTATCCATGCAAGTCTTCATGTAATCATTCACATAAGTTCATACAGAATTACTACTGTGTATTATATGTTGTCATCAATGACAAACATACAAACAATCAACTCTCAAAATCAAATCTCCAATAATCTCCCCCTTTGACATTGATGGCAACATATTATATCAAAAACATCCTATGTTCCTAGTGTCCTCTTTCTTTTACAATCTTCTCAATATCCTCATCAAAAATTTCTCTAAACTGCTGCAGTTCCTCTGTCTGTAATTTGTTCTATGTGTATACTCCCCCAGAGTATATTCTCCCCCTTAGTACATACTCCTCCTTACTATATACTCCCCCTTTGACATCAATGGGAAAGGATGCCATAGTATTTTTAGTTACAGGTACTACTCTAGAAGTAGAGTAGTCAACCATTCATCAGTCACTTAATGACTGATGTCTTTTGTTGTTTCTTCTAAATAGACTTAGGAGAGGGAATTACTCCCAACTTCTCCCTGAGATACTCAAAAGTATCCTTTGAAAAGGGCTTTGTGAAAATATCTAGAAACTATTCTTTTGTGCTCACATAGTCCAATTTCACTTCTTTGTCTACAACCTTCTCTCTTAAGAAATGGTACTTGATCTCTATGTGTTTTATCTTTGCATGCATGACAGGGTTTTTAGACATGTTGATAGTGCTATTATTATCACAATGAATAACAATAGGATAATCAACCTAAATGCCAAAGTCTTTAACCATCTGCTTGATCCAAACCATAGTTGAAAAATTCAGTGCTGCTGCAACATATTCAGCTTCTGTTGTTGACTGAGAAATATAGTTCTACTTCTTGCTTATCCAAGAAACCAACCTATCTCCAAGGAATACTGCTCCTCCTGAAGTGCTCTTTCTGTCATCAATACAACCTACCCAATCTGCATCTGTATATACATGAAGTTTTACATTCTCTGATTTAGGATACCATAAGCCATAGTCTATAGTTCCTTTTAGATATCTGATTATCCTTTTGACTGCCATTAGGTGACTCTGCTTGGGTTCAGCTACAAATATTCCAACAATGCCAACTGCATTAGATATGTCAGGTCTAGATTGAGTTAGATAAATGAGTTTACCAATCATAGATTTGTACAATGTCTTATCCACTACTGTGGAGTCATCATCTTTTGAAAGCTTGCTTCATGTTATCATGGGAGTTCATACTAGCTTACAATCATCCATCTAAAAGGTCTTCAGTATTTCCTTCACATATTTAGACTGATTAATGAATATACCTTTATCTTTTTTCTTTACATTTAATCCCAAAAAGTATTTTATAGGACCAATCATACTCATTCCAAATTCATTATGCATTTATTTTGCAAATTATTTACTGAGCTTAACATTACAAACAAAGATAATGTCATCAACAAATATAGCAACTAACAATAATCTTGTGAATAAGTTATAGTCTGCTACTCCTTTCTTGAATCCGATCTTGGTAAGATAACCATCAAGTCTCTCATACCAAGCTCTTGGGGCCTATTTAAGACCATAGAGTGCCTTCTTCAATTTGCATACCATGTCTAATTCATCTGAAAGACTAAATCCTTCAGGTTGTTCAATGTAGACTTCTTCATTTAAATCACCATTCAGAAAATCTGATTTTACATCCATTTGATATCCTTTAAAGTCTTTGACTGTTGCATATGCCAAGAACAACTTTATGGCTTCCAGTCTACTCATAGGGGCAAATGTATCAGTGTACTCTATTCCTTCTCTCTACACATATCCCTTGCATACCAATATTTATTTGTTTCTAACTACTGTACCATCTTCATTCATCTTGTTTCTGAATACCCACTTTGTTCCAATCACTTTTTTGTCACTAGGTCTGGGGACGAATTCCCATGTGTCATTTCTGATTATCTGATCTAATTCTTCTTTCATTGCATTCTTCCAATCAGAATCATTACAAGCATCCTCAACACTTAAGGGTTCAATCTATGAAAGTAAACATACCTCTTCATCCATTGCTAGACCTTTTGCTTTAGATCTGGTCAAAACACTACTGCTCTGATCTCCAATGATGTCATCTTTAGAGTGGTATCTAGATGTGAGTTTTGGAACCTTAGGTGTGTCTTCTTCTTCTATAATCTTTGATTCTTCTCTACTTGATTCAAGGTCATTTCATGAGACATCAATGCAATCAAACATTTCTTCAATAACAGTATTTTTGTTGTTAGATCTGGATTCATCCTCAATCATAGGTGCATATTCATAGTATCTTTCTTGAACCATAAACTTTTCATCAATCTTAACATGTGTGCTTTCAATTATCTTTTTAATCTCAATTTGAAACATCTATATGCTTTGCTTTTAGTAGAATAACCAAGGAAAATTCCTTCATCACTTCTAGCATCAAACTTACAAACACCATCATCTCTCTTGATGTAGCACTTGCTGCCAAAGATTCTAAAGTATTTTACTGTAGGTACATTGCCAAACCAAAGTTCATAAGATGTCTTATCCGTGCTTGGCCTCAATTGGGTTTTGTTGATAGTATATACTACTATGTTCACTGCATCTCTCCAATAGGTATGCACAACTTTTCCTTCAATCATCATAGTGTGCACTGTATCAAGTATGATCATGTTCCTCCTTTCTACAATCCCATTCTGCTGAGGGGTTCTAGGTGCACTCAACTATATTTTAATACCATGCTCTTCACAATAGTCATAAAATTGATCAAAGGTGAACTCTCCTCCTCTATCTGATCTCAGACATTTTAGTTTCAATCTGGATTCATTCTCAACTTTAGCTTTGAATATTTTGAATTTCTCAAAGGCTTCAGACTTCTCCTTTAAGAACGCAACCCACATCATCCTAGAAAAATCATCAACAAACAAAATGAAATACCTTTATCCGTAGTATGATCTTGTTTGAGTAGGACCACACAAATCTGTATGTACTAGGTCCAATTTGTTCTCAGCTGAGTTCTACTTGCTTCTGAAGGAACTCCTTACATGCTTTCCGATAACACATTCCCTGCATATTGTGTCAATTGGTCTAGCAATATTTGGTAGGTCTCTAACTGCCTTAACATTGCTGATCTTTACTATATTATCAAATTTGATATGACAAAGTCTCTTATACCATAACCAACTCTCATCCACCTTTGCAACAAAACAACTCACATCAAAATTAAGCTGAAAATTATTACCTTTTGTTTTGGAGCCTGATGCAATCATGTCTCCATCCTTTTTGTTAATGATGCACTTGTTGTCTTTTAACTCTAAATGATAACCTTTGTCAAGTAGCTATCCAACACTCAGCAAGTTATGATGTAATCCATCAATATATAGAACATCATATGTCTTATTCTTTCCATCCAAAGTGATAGAACCTCTGCCTATGATAGGTTTAAGAGTGTTATCTCCAAATCTAACCATACCACCTTTCTACTTGTCTAACTGAACAAATCTATCTTTTTCACCTGTCATATGATGAGAGCATCCACTTTCAATGATCCAATCAGTTCTTATGTCTACTTTGGAAATTAGGGCTAGCTCTTGTTCTTCCTTTTCATCTGCAATGTCCATTTCCTCAAGAAACCTTTCCATATCTTTAAGGGCAACGAATCCAATTTCATCTTCTCCTGAATCTTCATCGGTTACACCTTCTTCAGCATGATAACATTCCTTCTTATATTTGGGTTTGTAATCAAATCTGAACTTCTTGACTTTTGTGGGACATTTAGATGCAAAGTGACCTATCTTATTACATGCGAAACATTTGAATGGAATTTTTCCTTCATATTTACCTTTTCCTTTCTTTTCTCTTCTAGAAATCATAGCAATGATTTATTCAAGTTCTTCAACAACTTCTTTCTCACTGACTATGAATATGTAAGGAATTCTTACCATGGATGAAGGCTTTGAAAGTTGTTTCACTTTTAGGCTCAGTCTTCAATCTTGATATCTCAAATGTAGAGATTTTGCTTATTAGATTCTCTCTCTTGAAGTTTTGTGAAAATTACATATTTTCCTCTAGAATATTGATCTTGTTTTCATAGTCTAATGTCAAAGTAGTTAGCAACTTGTCCATTATATCTTCTTCTGATATTTGACCACCATTGTTCCTGATTCTGGATACTGCTTCATTTATCCTTTGATTGTAAGCTCTAATGTTCTCTTTAGGTAACATCTCAAGACTGTTGTATTTCTTCTTCCTTTTCTTCCTACGTGCATTATTTTCTTGAACATCTCCTTCAAACATGTCTTCTAAATACTTCCATATGGTATACGCTCTATCAATCTTATTGATTTCAGAAAATTCACTATAAGATAAGGCACTGATTAGGGCTTCTTTGGCAATTGCATTATGTGTAAATATGTCCTTTTGTCTGTTGGTAGCATCATCCTTTGCAAGGTCTTTCAGAGAAGGAATTACAACCTCTTGTGTGGTAATTTGAAATATCTCAAATCCAATACACTGTAGATGTGTTATCATTTTGTTTTTCCAATCCAAATAATTCTCTCCATCAAACTTAGGGCTTTCTTTTCTGAAGTAAGACATCTGATCTACCTTAAGCTGTTAGGCTTCTTCTCCAAGGCACTTGGCTCTGATACCAATTGTTATAATAGTCCCAAAGGATAACTGAGATGGGGGGTGAATGAGTTATCAATTACTTAAGTCCTTTTTACTTCTTTAACTTTAGTATACAACAAAGTAAATGCATAATCAAATAACACAGTACTCAACATACAATTTGATTATGGGGAAACCAAATGGTAAAAAACCCTGGTGGGAATTAGCACCCACAATAAACTATACTTGTTTGTAGTAATCCCTGTTAGAAGATATTTCAACCCTGTTAGGAGTTGTACAATACAATGCAATAAGTATAGTGACCTGGTTAAG
>MU224482.1:650603-668586 GCA_018584345.1 Thuja plicata | reverse complement strand
ATACAATGCAATAAGTATAGTGACCTGGTTAAGGGTTGGACCCTATTAGGAGTCTTTTACAAATAACCCTGTTAGGGGTGGTGGACTCACTGTCCAAAAGCTCACTGCTTGATGGTGAAGGCTACAATCTTCTATATAATAGATATGCACTATATCTCATGATGAACTGTAGAGTAGACCTACTATCTTGATCAGTTCCAGTGTATTAAAATCTTTCACTTCTTCTTCACATAGACCCTTGATGAATGAACCAACTCTGATAATCTGCTCTATACATCTTTCTTCACATTTCGTATCATTCACACTTAGCATATCACAATTGAACTACCATAAGTATCTTCTCCAAATTAGAAGGTCATGTCGGCTCTTAGAAACACTTCATAAATATCTTATTCAGCTTAACTAAGCACACAAACAATATTAAGTCAGTGCAAGTCAATGCTGAACAAATGCAATGCTTCACTGAGTCAGCCTCACCAAATTAACCATAACTTTGCAATCATCTTGAAACACATTTGGCGCCTTTGGATTTATATCCTCAACTCATAATTAATAATGCATATATACACACATATCTTAAAGATAGGTGCAACTCATAACACATGTTATATACGTCGGCCCTAAACCATTATACTTCCAGAACTGTAACTGCTAATAACAAAATTGCATAACTTTACTGAAACATCATATCTGGGTCTGCATGTATGAACATGACATAATAAATATGTCAACAACATGTATATATCCACGCAATTCTTCATGTCATCATACACATAAGTTCATACAGAATTACTACTGTGTATTATATGTTCTCATCAATGACAAACATACAAACAATCAACTCTCATAATCAAATCTCCAACATGACCTATACCTTGTTGAAGGTCCATGAGCTCATCTACTGAGAAAGTGTCATCAAAGTTATTATGCAGGGGTGAGGAGTCAAGAATATTTTGTAGTCCGGGAGAATCCAAAATGACATCTACAGGAGGCAATTCTGGCATACCGGGGCTGGCAGCTACGCTTGGTGTGGGGGTCACCTTCTTCTTTTTCTTTCTCGTCAGTGGAACCCCAATGTCTAAAATGCTGGTAGACTCCACCTCGACAAAATTCTATCTTCTCATCATCGTGGACAATCACAAGGATCCCGTTGGGAAAGCAAATGCAATCGGAGTTACGAGGAGGCCGAAAGATATCTGCGTGCTTATCTTCTGGCTGACCAGCCTCGCTGACTGCATTTGTTGTTGTAGTTGTACCATCAAAGGGGTGAGACCTTGGGGAGGTACCTTGGTAGGGATGACCTCTTTTTCTTTCCCTTTGCTTGTGCTAGGTCCAGCGTTAGTGGAAGATGGAATGGCCTTTCTAACCATTGGTTTCTTTTGGTTTCTCTTGGGACACACACGGGAAAAATACTGGTGACTTGCTTCCAAAATAGGGTGACATACCCCTTCAATTTTTAAGTCTTTAGGGGTGGCCCACTCCACCGAAGGGAGATCTAACTTTTCTAACCCCCGCCCCTTGTATGTTGGGTCTTTTAACGGCCCATCATCTGAAAAGCCTTTTGAAAAAGTCCGAAGGTCGAGCGCCTTCATGAGTCCTTTGGACATGCTAAAATATTATCGGGCCCAGAGATCAAAACTATCTTGGTAGTCCACCCAAAAATCTTCAATATCTACTTCATGTGGCAGGGACGCCCAGGGAAATGTTGTGGCAATCTTGCCTAGAGGATCGTAGTTTTTCTTGGCATAGTGGAATTCCACCAGTCCCAGGCTTTTCAATTGATTATTTGCCTCCCTTTCTGCGGCGAGGTTGCATGTATAATTCCTGCACAAAAATGGGAATGGGACGTTGATGACCTTCTTCAATGTAAAGAAGGCATGTAGGTCCGTCATCTGCCGGTAGAACTCCAAAAGAATAATTATGTCCCCGCAATACCAGGGAAGAAGATGGGGCTTCCAAGAGAAGCTGGTCACCTGAATGTAGGTGTGGTGCTACAACTAAATAAAGTAGCGGCCATAGGTACTGACCAAGTTCATCGCCTCCTATGACAATCAGTACCCGAAATCCCAGGTAAGTGTTAGAATTTTTTGGTAAATAAAAGCATAATTTACCCAGTAGAAATTTAGGAAACTATGTTCCCATTGTATTTGGGGATAATGATCCTATGGTGTCAACTGGTCCAGCCTGTTTCCAAGTTCACCCACTCTTCCCAATCCTGGAAAATCCGGTCTCTATTGGACTAGTGCCACCAGCACGCATGATGTCATGTAAAACTTAGAACTCCTGACGATGCCCTTCAGCTACATGTCCATGTGACTGGATATGATAGCCACCAAGTTGAAGGTTTGACTACGAGTGGTGATGCAATAAGTAAAGTAGTACATCCACACCGAGAAATCCTAGGCATGGGGCAATACGAAGATCCTGCACAAAAATATAATGCTCACCTGAATGGGCTCTTTGAATTCCCCACGGGGAATTTCCAACTTCAACCTCCTACATTCCCTCTTTGGGGACTTCAACCAGTGGCTATTGAAATATTTCCAGGAGATAAGGGTAGCATCCTCGAACTCCTACAATGTTTGGGCCCGATTCTGGATAATGGACCCATTGAACTGTCAGATCCCTAGCCTTGAGGCAAAAATTTTTGTGTCCAGGGTGACAATTGTTGTTGGATACTGTAATGGCTGGGGATCTAGAAGTAGAACAGTTTGAGTAGGTGCATTGTACAAAGTTTCCAATTGGAGTATTAACTCTGGTGATTGCACTGAACAAGGAAATTTTTCTGCCTTAATGTTGTCAAAGGTGGCTAGCTAAGTGGCCAAATTGTCTCCAGTGGCCTTCAACCTATAAATGGCTTGGACTAAGCCCTACATTTTATCCCAAAGTCTGGGCTCCATGTCTATTATTTCTTGGACTTTGGAATCCACCTTGGATCCCACGAGAACACCCTCCTTTGGATATTTGGAGGTCAAGGGAATTTTTGCTATCATCTTTTCATCCTTGGTCTTTGTGGCCGCCTGGGTGGAAGTGGTAGGTAGCTCTGTGCTATTAGGAGGGGTGATTACTTTAGACATCTTGATTGACTATCTGCAACCTGCAAGAATGGAGAACCATTAGAACATGGTACACATAGAAAGAATAGTAAAAACTCTGGGAGAATCATCACCACCCTGAACCTGTCCAAAAAGCATTAGCACATGTCAAAGAATCCTGGAATACCTAAAATAGACATGATTAGGACTTCAAGGTGTTGAACCAAGTGACAAGAGGAGACACAAGAGAAGGGATTGCTAGGGACCCAGAGTCTGGATACACTAGTTGTTGCCATGTTGATGTGACCAGTGGGAAACCATACCTGGCTGATGTGGGTTGGCACGTGGTCGTGTGACAGGCGACATAAAGGCATTAAAGGCAACAAGTGGGTTGACACATGGTAAATTAAATGCCAGATGGGACATGGTTTGAATGCCCACTCATGGGAAATTAATCCCACCATTAAGGTGATGAGACAGAGGAGAGAGAAAGCCACCATGGCTTGAACCAACAAGGTGCCAAGTTTGAGTTGTGGTAACTCCATCTTGATGAGCTTTGAAAGGTGAGTGAAAACATGACAGAGCACGACAAACTCATCATCTTTAAAGGATACATACAAGATATATACAAAATTTACAGAGGGCCGAAGGCCAAAATGCATATACACTAAAGTACACAGTATTTACATGTATGTGGTAAATTTGGCCTTGTTAACTCACCATACACTTCAACATAGTCCTTCTTCACTAGATACAAACAAGAATGAATATGAGATTATTCAACTTGTCTGCCTGCATGATTCGACCTGTTGCTTTCTATCCAGACGGGGTTTTCGAAATAGCTCTCAGAACAAGAGTCTCACAACCATAGACCAATCTAGGAATGACAGATTTTTCTCCATGAATGCAATACGATGCAAGATTATTCTAAGAAATAAAAGATATGAGCTTAGTCTAAGACATGATTTCAATGCAATTATTCTAAAAATTTAAACTATCTTATTGCAAAATGAAATTACTCTATTTGAGATTATCAAGAAATGTGACAATAATTCAGTATTCTAACAATGCATGAAAATGAGAGGGGGTTTGAATGAGAGACTAAGAGTTCTTTTATAGACTCAGAGATTATCAGAATAGAAACTTTCCTCTTTGAAATAAAATAGATAGAAAAGCCAGTTTAAATTAGAGAGCTTTACTCAAAAGAATACAATAAATTGTTTTCTTTCTGCTTTAACTATTTTCTTTCTTTGATTTAATTTTGTTTTATTTTAATTTAATTGTTTTCTTTCTCTTTAAAGCACAGTTAATTCAAAGATTCTATTTCTGAACAGAAGAAAGATTTTTGAGAGAATATCCAATTAATTAAATAAATATGACCTCATAAATAGGTTTTTCTCAATTATCTGAATAATTAAATTTAATTATTGAAATGAGAATATTTATTTAATAATTAAATATTATTTAATTTATTTTTATGTTTCTTAGCTAAAGATGGTGAATTTAATTTAATTAAAGTGCTAAGACTTTATAATTAAATTAATTTTATCATAAGGTTTGTTTAGCCAATAGATATTTAGGAATTAAATATGATGTATGATTAATGCAGATTTAGGATTTTCTACATTTGACACTCAAGTCGAGTAGAGTCAGTCAAAACTCAGAATTGCCTAGTACAATAGGACTTTGATGATTCAGAATAGTGACAAATACAACAAAATTGGTTAAGGTTGCAAGATCCCAATTTTGGGGTGTTACATTTTGCCCATCTTTGAATTGATGTGTGAGCAGCACATTGATTCAAAGAATAGTCTGATGCCTGAAGCAAAGAAGAATAGATTTGAATAATTGGTGAATATTTCAGAGCCATCTCTAGGATAGAGCTTAACTCTCTAAAGTCTAGGTTAGGTTTCCAAGACATCAGTCAAATAGAGTTTTTGAGGGTCATCTTCAGAACAAAGGTTGATCCTCAGGGATTCGGGTTTGAATGCCCTGATACCTAAATAGATTTGATATCTTTAACAAGACTATCCTCAGAATGAGGCTCAACCTTTAGGAGTCAAGGTTAGATTGCCCCGATATCTATCCAACAAGATAATCAATAGATATTTAGGACTATCTCCAGAACAAAGCTTAGACCCCCAATATCTAGGTTAGATTGCCAAGACATTGGTTAGATTGATATATTTCACAAGACTGTCCTTAGAATGAGGCTCAACCTTCAGGAGTCAGGGTTAGAATGCCTCGATACCTGTCTCAAAAGATAGTAGATAGAGATTTAGAATCATCTCCAGAACAGAGCTTGATTATCAGGAGTCAGAGTTAGATTGCCCTGATACCTGTCCCAAAAGATAGTTTTTCAAGAACTATCTCCAAAACAGAGCTTGATCCTCAAGAATCCATGTTAGATTGCCCAGATACTTAATAGATGACAAGATATAAGGAACAAAGGTGTCCTTATTGATTAAAAGTTGTGGAACACCCAGTTTTGACCGTGAGGTAAAAAAACTGAACATGCCCCATGTGATGAGATGCCCCTTAGCAGTGAGGACTTTTGAAAATCATATCAGATTGATTGGAATAGATTCAATGATGTAATCATCCTGCCCCCTCAGGAATGAAATGGAAAGATGACACGTCATAATGATGATGGAGAGTGAAGAATTGTAGATAGATGTTGAATCAGAGATCAAGAAGAACTCAGAATAGATTATGGAAGAATTTGGAAGACTCAGAATCAAGTTCGAGCAGTTTTGAGGTCTGGTTGACCAAGTTTGACTAGGGTTGACCATAGTTGACTAGAGTTGACTTTCCTAAAAAAAGTCAAAGATTTGAGAAAATGATGATATGATAAGATTTTGACAAGAAAGTGATGTCAGAAATTTGACTGCACAAGTGTCTGATCGCGTCAGTCCCGAAAATTTAAAAATGCGATTTTGAGCTATATAGAAGTGTCAGATTTTGATTTTGATCCCGAAAAAGGACTTTTGAAAATTAGATTCTAGTTCAAAGCATTAGGAATTGAAGAGAGAGAGGATCAAACACTTGGGTAGTCATGATGAAACCAAGACGCTGAAGAAGAACTCTGCAATGTACAAATCCAGGAGAACACAATGAAGTGAACATCGAATTGCTGCCACCATGCAAGTCTAGAATGAAAATGCAATCCTATGGTAGATGCAATACCTAGGAAATGATTGTGAGACCCATCGTAAAATCATCATCATTAAGCATTTTATTTTTATTGGAACATGAAAGTCGATACAACCCTTATTGGCGCCACAATGCAACCATAAGGATATGAATATGACTTATCATCGGATAAAATGTAGGAAATGAATGTAAGCACCAGGGCATAAAAGCTAAGATGACCTAAACATTATTTCCAGTTAATGTTACGAGAGTACACCAGTATTGAGGCATTCAAAGCCAAGATAACCATGAGTGCGATCATGCGTAAACAAATAGATCAATAAAGCAATAACAAACAAAGCAATAACAGGAAAGGAGATAGTACCGACCTCACCATGGCATAGAAATAAACAAGATCGAGGGATGTGAGGCTGTTCTACCTTAGTGTGGGAGCTCTTATCACATACGCCCTATTTATTTGACGTTTCTAGATCATCGAGACTACACCAACAAGCAGTAGACAAAGAAAATATCAATGAAATCCATAAGAACAGACAACATTCAAAGAAAGATTCAAGCATAGCTCAACCAGTTTCAAAGTTTGCGAATGTATATGTGTATGAGGTGTTGAAAAACACCGTTGTGCTTTTGAGTGCATTGTGTGTGATTTTTATCGATAGATGTTTACGTTTGAGATATCCAATGTGTGTTGAAAAACACAGATGTGTCCAAAGATAGTGTTAAAAAACACTATTTATGGTGGTGTTGAAAAAAACACCAATTTGTGCCAGTAGCGAGTTGTCCGTGAGAAGTGACAAGATTAATGACTCAGGTGTAAACCAAAGATGTGATCAAATGGGGGACCCATGCCCCTAAGTAATGATGACTAACTTGACATATGTTGTCAGGTCAAACCAGATGTGGTTGCCCCCAAGCGTATGGCACCGAATCAATGTCAAGTCAGGAGGGTTCGCAAAGGAACCAGAGTGTCACGAAAGTGACCAAAAGCTATGTACAAACTAAAGCAAAGAATCGTCAAGACTGAGTATCAATAGATAGAGCATTTGAGTATAACTCCAACTATAAAAAATGTGAGCAGTCTCGATAGAATAATGACAGTAGGAAGACACAGTGAGAACCACTGGTGACTGATGTGAAGAATATCCTTAAAAGATAATAGGACAGTGCCCCCTAGATCAGGAGGGCTGTTCTGAGAGTATGACCAGTTTCAGTCTATGCGAGTTGGTGTCTTGACGGGAACAAAAAGCAAATGTAAGCAGGAAAGCAGGAAGTAGGAAGTAGCAATGCAAGAAAGCAAATGCGTAAAGCCAAGTGGTGTTGTGATAGATATAGCATTGTGGAACAAGAGGCGCCTAGTTACCAGGTTTTCACCTTCTTGGCAGAAATTATTTTTTTGCTACCGTGACGCCTGTTTGCCAGGTTTTCATCAATGGCACCTTTTTTTCTTTTTCTCTTTTTTTTTGTATTTTTCAATTTTTTTAATTTTTTTTGTATTTTTGGAATATATGATATTTTTTGGAGATACATAAAAGTGCCTATCACTAGGTTTTCACTAAGATGATCATTTTTTTAGGACTTTAGTATATACATGAGCACATTAAAGATGTCTCAGCTGTAGAACCACTTTAGATGAAGAGCGTTTATGGGCTCTTTGAGTTGTTCTCCTTCAGTAGTAGAGAGTTGATAGGTACCAGACCCAAACACTACAGTGACAACATACGGACCGAGCCAATTTGGTTCAAACTTCCCTTTCTGGATCCGATGTTGTTGATTCTTTGGGTTCTCCCTCAGAGTGAGGTCACTCACTTGGAAATACCTTGGTCTAACCTTCTTGTTATAGCTCTTGGACATCCTTTTTTGGTATGCTCTAAGGTGATCGAATGCCACTTGGCAATGTTCATCAAGTAATTTGCTCTTGTAGCCGATATATTATGTTATCTTCATCAGTAATGAGGCCTTTCAGAGAGACTTGCAAAGAAGGAATATCAACCTCAATTGGTAACACAGCATCTGCTCCATAAACCAAAGCATAGGGTGCAGCCCCTATTGGTGTTCTTATACTTGTCCTGTATGCCCAAAGAGCTAGATTGATATGGAGATGCCAATCTTGTCTGGATTTATGCACTGTGTGATGCGGGATTTTAAGGATTGTCTTGTTGGATGCTTTTTCCTGTCCATTACCTTGAGGATAATAAATGGAAGACCAATGTTGAGTAATTTTAAACTTAGAGCATAGCTCTGTCAAATCCTTGTTTTTGAATTGTCCCCCATTATCAGTGATTATTTCTGAGGGTACACCATGTCTATAGAAGATGTAGTTGAGAATAAACATAGCTACTGATTTGCCGTTGGAAACAGTGAGAGGGACTGCCTCCACCCACTTGGTAAAATAGTATGTAACTGTAATTATGAACTTATGTCCATTTGAGGACGAGGGGTAAATCTGACCCACTAAGTCAAAGGACCATTGTTGAAATGGCTAGAAAGTAATGAATGGAATAAGCTCCCTGGCTAGAGCATGGATCAGGTTACCATGTTGTTGACATTATTTGCTAGACTTGGCAAACTATGTAGCTTATTTTTCCATATCAGGCCAATAGTAACCAGCTCTAATAAGTTTACGGGCCAATGTCAGGCCATTAGAGTGTGACCCATAGATTCCTTCATGCACCTCTACTAACGCTCATTTAGATTCATTGGGTTCTAAACACCTAAGGAGGGTACCGTCTAGACCACATCTATACAAGTCATTAGCGATGATGACGAACCATGAAGCACTACAAATTAAGTGACGTTTCTCATTCTGGGAGTAAGTGTCTTGAAAAATCTGGTCACAAAGGTAGGAAAAGATATGATGGTAGCGATATGAATCATGTCCTATGATAGAACAGATCATCCGACAATCAGGGGAATCATAGGCTGGGTAGCGTAACGTCTCCACTAGGAATTCATGTCAAAAATCATTTTCTGGCATCTGTCGCATGGAGGCAAGAGTAGCCATGGCATCTGTTGCTTTTTTATCTGCCCTTGGAACCTGTTGAAATGTGATGTGAGTAAAATACTTTTTGAGATCATCAACCAACGGTTTATAAGGTACCAACTTTTCATCCCTTGTTTGATAGATATCATTTACATGATTGATGACTAACTGTGAATCTCCAAGAACATTGAGTTCGTCTACTTGCCACTCAAGAGTGATTTTCATACCATTGATTAGGGCTTCATACTCAGCAATGTTGTTTGTACAAGGAAACAATATCTTGTATGATTTTGGTAAAGAGTATCTTTGAGGTGTAATGAATAGTATCCCAGCACCTGACCCCTGTTGGGTAAATGAGCCATCAAAAAACATAGTCCATGATCAATGCGTAAGAAGTAGTATGGACTCATTTGGAAATTCAATATGAAATAGTTGATGATCTACTAGAGGCACTTCTACCAATTGATCTACTATTGCTTGTCCTTTAATGGCTTTCCTTTCTACATATTCAATATTGAATTCACTGAGAAGCATGACCCATTTATCAAGTCTACCTATGAGGGTAGCTTTACTTAGAAAATATTTCAAAGGATCAATTTTAGCAATTAGACGTGTAGTATGAGCCAACATGTAGTGTTGCAATTTTTGTGAAGCAAACACCACTACAAGGCAAGCCTTCTCTATAGCAAAATATTTCATTTCATATGAGACCAGAGTTTGACTAATGTAATAGATAGCCCTTTCTTTGTTGTTCTAGTCCTCTTGAGCCAATAGGATACCCAATGATGTATCCGTAGCAGAAATTTAAAGTATAAGTGGCTTCCCATGAATAGGAGGCATCAAGATTGGCAGGTTCGCAAGATACTGTTTGATTTGTGTGAACCCTTCATCACATTATTTCTTCCATTGATAAGCCACACCCTTGTACAAAGTCTTCATAAATGGTTGTCACTTGTCTGCCAGTTGAGAGATGAAACACCGGATAGATTACAGTCGGCCCTGAAGTCCTCTCATTTGTCTGATATTTTTTGGTGGTGGAATTTCCATGATAGCTTGTACTTTTGTGAGATCCACTTCAATGCCTTTGGCAGAGATCATATAGCCAAGCAATTTTCTAGATGTTACGCCAAATGCGCATTTCTTAGGATTGAGCCTCAGACTGAATTGTTCCATACGATCTAGTATAGGACCTAGATCTGCAAGATATTTCTTTTGGTGCATGCTCTTAGCTAAAGTGTCATCCACATAATCTTCCATTGTTTTATGCATCATGTCATGAAATATGGTGGTAACAGCTCTCTGATATGTAGCACCGGCATTTTTGAGTCCAAAGGGCATGACATTCCAATAGAAAGTGCCCCAAGCACATGTGAAAGTAGTTTTCTCTTGGTCATCTGGTGCAATTTTTATCTGGTTATAGCCAGAGAAACCATCCATTAGTGAGTACATTTCATACCCTGTCATCATATCTATGATCATATCAATATTAGGCAAGGGAAAATCATCTTTAGGACATGCCAAATTCAAGTCTCTAAAGTCTGTGCAGACTCTTATAGATTTATCATATTTTGATACTGGAACAATATTAGAGATCCACTCTACATAATCAATTACTCTGATAAACACTACCTTAAGAAGTTTCTCTAATTCAGCTTTGACAAGTAGAGCTACATGTGGATGCATTTTGCGAAGCTTCTGCTTGACGGGCTTAAAACCTAGTGCAATGGATAAATGGTGCATGATTAGATTAGGGTCTAATCCTGACATATCTAAATATTTCCATGCAAAGTTAATCTTTTTACTTCTGAAGAATGTAGTGAATTCCTCTCTTTCTGCCTCTGATAGTGATTGTGCCAAATGAATAATCTGAGGTTCTACCTCTGTACCCAAGTTGATAGATTGAGTTGGTTCAATAAGCATAGATGATCTCTCCTAAAAAATGACTTGGAAGTGCATCAAGTATCTCATCCTCGGGCACCTCAGAGAGGTTTTCACCCTTGGATGCATCTTTTATTTTGACTATTTTAGGCTCTGATACTGCCACAATATGGTTTTCACCATCAGAGCACCTATTTTTTCTTCTTTTTATTTTGTGACTAAGATACTTGATGTCTTCCTTAGTCATATTGACACTTTCTTCACTAGTGGAGGACGTTACAGGTTCGACATCATGTAGGCAACAGGCAAGAGCGTAATCATTCTAGAATTTAAGGACTTCATTAGATGGGGAGGTAGAGTTCCAGTCTATAAGCTCAGGATGGCAAAGTGAAAGAGGAGTGACGGGTTCAAGTGCATTCATGGTATAACCATCAAAGGCATGAACAAGAAAGTCAAGACCTAAAGCGATCTCATCCAGAGGTATAGTCAAATTCCTTTGATTCCTAGCGACTGTAGTAGATGAAATGTTAACATCCAGGGAGTCAGACTCATGTGACCCTACACTAGACCATTCACCTACTTCGAGAAGGTTTTCATATGCATTAGCTATATATGTATCTCTGTCAGAGGTGGCATATGACAAGCTGTCGAAATCATATTCATGAGAGTCTGTTTCATCATTAGGTGTCATGTCAAGAACATGAGTGAAATCAACCCTTTGTCCCCAGTTGGGATGAGTTCTACCTAGAACCTATGCTATGGTCAGATGAGCACCTTTTGGCCTAGGCACCTCATTAGTGTTTGTAACATCAGCTGCCTCTTGTATAATGAGAAGTGACTGGAATTCCTAGTCAAACTATTCTTGAAAGTGTGGTGGTATGTATAAATCACCTTGATGACCAAGATTTAGAGTACATATTTTTTTCCACTCCTTATAAGTTAATGGAGCAAGTGAAGTGGTGGTATCAGAATCACTGTCAGTGTCTACTGTACTGACACATGGTATAAAGTTATCTGGCTCAGCAAAGAATGCTACCAGGTCTGGAGGAATAGAATGAGGAAAAGTATCCTCATCAGAGCTGTCTTCGGGTTCTTCAGTTTTAGATGTTTCTTCAGGTGTTGGTTTCTTATCTTCTTGAGGTACAAACTTGTTTATTCCCAGTTGAAATGTGAGTTTCTAGAAGCCTATACCTATAGAGTCACATGTTCTGTGACCAATAGCTTCAAGTGGTGCAATCAATCCCTTATGATTTGCACCTATGGGACCATTTCCTTTGTAGCCAAAATGTTGCATAATAGGTAAACCTTTGCCATATTGCTCAGGTTTTATGTCATAAGGAGGAGTTTTTTTTAGAATTGTCTTCTCCTTTATAGATCCAAGCTTTGATAGCTCTATTTTCCGCTTTTTCTAATGGTACTGTGGCTTGTACAAAGGTATCACCATACTTTTTTGGAGGAACCGTAGAAGGTTTAGTGCTTTGAAGGTCTCCCAAAAGAACGTGGAGACAAAGGAAAAGATGTAATAGATAGAATAGGTTCAATCTGATATCCTCCCATATCAGTTTCTTTGAGTGTCAAACTCTTTTCCATTTTTTTTAATTTATTCTCAAGGAGTTCAATAGATTCTCTGTTGGTAGGCACAAAGATGTCAGCAGATTTTGTGAGGGCATTGCAATCATAGTGTGTATTAGCAGGTATAGTCACTTCAGATCCTTAGAATGGGAACTTAATGCACTGATGGTATGTGGAAGGGATAGCCTATATTTCATGGATCCATGTCCTTCCTAATAGAATATTGTATGCCAAAGGGATGTCAAGCACTTGACAGACAACATCTCGTTCAACAGGACCAACTCTTATTGGAAACACAACTAGCCCCTTGGATTTACGTTCTTCCTCATCATAGGCCTTAATAGTAATCTTTTTGTGAGCATCAATGCAATCTTCTCCATAGCCTAACTCAACAAGGAAACTAGCAGAGAAAATATTAGGCCAGCGTCGTTATCTATGAGAACACGGCAAACACGCTTTGGACCAATCATGACTTCAATGTGCAGAGGGTTATTATGCAGGTGACTCAAAGAATGGTCATCTTCCTCAGAGAAAGACAAGTAATGTGAGGAGGTCAAGTGACCTACCATAGATTGAAACCAGTCAAGATCAAGATCTTTTGGGACATTTGCCTTAGTGAGGGCTTTGTCCAGGATTTCCTTGTGAGCAGGGGAGATTTTTAGGAGCTCAAAAATAGTTATCTGAGCATTAGTACATTGCAATTGATCAAGTATGTTGTAGTTGGTAGCATTAGATGAGGAAACCACTTTTGGATTCTTATTAGCAGAGTCAACCTTAGCTTTGTCTGAAGGTTGAGTTGATGTAGATATAGAAGGCTCAGGGCCTTGAGAATGATTTTAGTGCAAGATCGAGTAACAACATTATTGCTAACTTGAGACTATCCTTGTTCAGAAGACTGAGGTGTAGACCCTCAAAAAGTGAAAGGTGTTTTGGACTTGGAAGTGTCTTCCTTTCCCTTGAGAATGATGACATTACAATATGGAGTATCAACAGCTTCAACCATATTAATGACATTGTCGTTATTGGTGTAAGTATAGTTGACCTTAGCATCAGTATTTTTTCCTTTAGATGATTCACCTTTTCCATGAGGAGGAAATTGGTCTTTGAAAGCTTGGTGATCAAAAAAATTTTTGTGACCTCCCACAACAATAACCTCACTATCAATGAGATCCTGGATTTTATGCTGCAATTTAAGACAAGTAGCCATTTTATGACCTTTGTTTTGGTGAAAATCATAATAAGAAGATTCATTCCACCAAGAGGGTCTTGGTTGTGGATCATAAGGTCATGAATTATCCAATGGAGTGAGTAAATGGTTGTCCATAAGAGTCTTGTAAACCGCCTCAAGAGGTTCTCCAAAAGGAGTGAATTCACACTTGGGCCTAGGAGCCCAAGGTTTAGGTCTAGAAAATCATGAAGTACTTGGTTTGGAATATGCTGCAGCCTGTTCAGTGGCTTTGGTAGCTTGCATCATGGTAGTGAGATTAAAGGAATCCTTGGAAGGCTTAGGAGTCACATTGTCTACAATGCCATAATTCACAACATTTTGGTTCTTGTTGGGAAATTTGGATTTATCTTTGCTTGAGGAGGAAGGCCCTTGTTTATTTTCCTTGTGTAAGGTCAATTTTCCTTTCTTGATCATAAATGTCTCGATTCTTACAGCTTGTTTAATCATGTCATCAAAGGTTAGAGGACCTTGTAGCTGTACTTGATACCCAAATTTGGGAAGAAGATTATCGAGAAAGATGCCCAGCTTTTTAGATTCGGGTATCTTGCAAGAATATTATGTATAGAGTTCTCTCCATCTTTGGAGAAATGTGAAGAAGGATTCCCCATGATTTTGTTTCAAATTGCAAAGGTCTCGGATATGAACCGGATGTTGGATGTTGTGAGAATAGTGTTGTAGAAATAAATTGGCAATTTTGTCAAAAGTTTTGATGCCAGTTGGTAGTCTAAAGAACCATTCCATAGCTGACCCTCCCAAACTACATGGGAAAAGATGCATGAGATAGGTTGTGTCATGTATGAATTCCATGGAGAGAGCACCAAACTCTCTCAAATGGTCTCGAGGGTTAGATGTACCCAAGTATTTATCGTATTTAGGAAGTTCAACTCCTTTGGGAAAAGGAGGCATGCAAAGATCTTTGTCAAATGGGAAAGGACAGATGCTTTCCAGTGTGAATTGTGTGACAGGTTTGTCTTTCTCTTTCAAGACTTTAGAGAGTTGCTCTTGCATGGTTTGCATTTCTTTTTGCAAGCGGGAGTTTTTAGTTTCTTCCTCTTTCTCAATAAGTGTCTCTACCTTGTAATCAGAGGGAAGTTTGGCACCTTGGGTGGCTAATTCGAGAAGATATTTCTCCTTCTCTTCTTTCATTATGACCAACATCATTCTCATGAAGTTTTTATTATTGCGGGCCTCTATGATATCCCCTTGGGTTATCTCCTTCTCTTCTTGATGATGAGGGTTTTCAGTCTAGTTGAAATAGGGTCCACCCAATTGACTATGATCTGTCAAATTGCTAGAATGCAAGGATTCAAGGTGTAAAGACTCGGTATGAAAAGATTGAGTGTTCTTTGAATATGGGTCTTCTTGGAACAAAGATTTCGAACCCTACTAAAGTCCACTAGAAATGACCATTTATTGTAAGGTCAATGTACTAGGGAAGGAGATCAAGATAATTCCTCACTAGATGTAGCCGGTAATGGTATGGAAAGTACAGATTTGTCTTGATTGATTGAAGGAAATATTTTTCCACTTCAAGTTGTGACAGTCATAGACAAAGTTTGAACAAAGGAATGTGAACTAGGACCAAACTTGAAACTGTCTCAAAGTAATTGCACATAATGTGCCAAAAGGTGAAGTATCCTTGGTGTAAATCATCAGAGATGAGGCTAGAACAACCAAGAGATGACTATTGTGATAGAAGGCATGACAACACAGATGAAAAGAGATCAAAAAGACATGAGACAAGACCAGTTTAAGCAAGAATCATGTAGTTCTCAACCTAAGAAACCAAGTTTCAAACTGTATGAAGATGGGTGGCAGAAAAATAGACCCATATCAGAGACCAGATTTGACAAAAGCACACCTAATTGTCAAAAATTAGCTTTCTATTTTGGACAAAAGACTCCAGATTCACACGAAGAAATGCTCTTTCGCGCGAAGATTGTAAGCGACCTGCGTGAAACTTTGCATTATTCGTGCAAAGAATGACACTAGTTTACAAATGAAAAAGATGACAGAATAATGGCACTATTGCCAAATGTCACGTGATAATGTATTTTGTATCATGTGAAGATTCTTAGAGAATGACGCGAAGATTGGGAAATGTCGCGTGAAACTATCCAAATGTTGAAAAAAGAATGTTTACAGAATTAGACTGTTAAGACCAGTTTGCGTTTCCCAAGATGAAATCATGTTGTTTTCTGACAGATAGTTCAAGTTACAGATTGTTTTGGACATGTTCAAGATTGACGGTTTGTGTGTTTTGACGATAATTTTGATTGTTCAAATGATACACCCACGCAAAACACATTAAACAGAGTGTTTGTAGTAACAGAACAAGAACATCACAATTCTAGGATAGCCAGAACAATATATGTTGAATCCCCACTTGAACCAAAGTTTAGCTACGCTTACTCTTAGCAGACAACTTAGAAGCTTGGAGGCATGGGCTCCTCCTTACATATGCACTCACTTCTCAGGCACACCAAATTTTGAACCCCAAAGGAATTGCTTCCACAAGGGTTGTTATCTCTACTAAAAGCCATAAAAATGTGGGGCGTCTTAGTCGGTCTGTGACCTTCCATGCCACTAGATAGAGGGTTTTTGTAAACTATAACAATAGTTTGTAGTAAGGTCATCCGTTCAGGTGGTTGTGATCAAGTCATTTTCCTAGTAAAGGGGGCTCTCCCAATCCATTCAAAGCAAGGCTTTCACCTTAACGATGTTGGGACTTTAACGCACCACTAGGGTACTGGAGGAGATTTTGGTTGCCACAATGAATTCACACCTATCTATTGTGACACTAATCATGATAGCATTTTTTGTATACCAGTTTGGAAGGGTTTGTCTTTAGCCTGTTACCGGTTGGGCATCCACTCTCACCGGCTCTACTAAAGCTCTTAGGAGGTAGCCACTCTAGAAGAATCACATGAATTTCTCTTACCCCCAAGATCCATAAAGGTGAGGGGAGAGGATACATTCATGTAGTTCTTAGGATTACAATCTAAAAAAAACTTCAATCACACAAGACAATGATTCATTTTGAGCACCAATCAAAGTGTGTTTTAACTACCAAAAACAGATATAAGAAATTGTGAAAACACGCAAGGTCTTCGACAAACGTCCTGCAAT
Source organism: Thuja plicata (assembly GCA_018584345.1). Classification (NCBI taxonomy): domain Eukaryota; kingdom Viridiplantae; phylum Streptophyta; class Pinopsida; order Cupressales; family Cupressaceae; genus Thuja; species Thuja plicata. The sequence continues at coordinate 651,611 of MU224482.1, read as the reverse complement.
AAACCCATTAGTAGTTTGTAATGACTTTCTTCATTTCAAAATCCTGTAATAAATGTGTTAGAAGTTTTATGATGGCTTTTCTTTATCTCAGCGTCCTGCAAACCACTGTTATGTTGTTTCAAAAGATAAAATCAAAGAAACACAGATGTCAGAAAACAGCAGGTGGTTAGAAAATCAAGGCCATAAAATATCAAAATAAAAGCTCTGGAATGTAATTTTGCACGAAGATGTATGCTAGATCGCATGAAGAAGTTCCAAGAGCCATGTGGAGAACTAGAAAGTTTGTGTGAGACGCTCAGAAAGTTCGCGTGAAATTAGAACAGAGTTGTACGGAAGTATGGACAGAACGAAAAAAAAATGAAATGAAATGAGGCCAGAATAGAATGTACCTATGCCACGGTGGGCGCCAGAAATGTATGTGGTAAATTTGGCCTTGTTAACTCACCATACACTTCAACATAGTCCTTCTTCACCAGATACAAACAAGAATGAATATGAGATTATTCATCCTGTCTGCCTGCATGATTCGACCTGTTGCCTTCTATCCAGATGGGATTTTTGAAATAGCTCTCAGAATGAGAGTCTCACAACCATAGACCAATCTAGAAATGAAGTTTTTTTCTCTATGAATGTAATACAATGCAAGATTATTCTAAGAAATGAAATATATGAGCTTAGTCTAAGACATTGATCCAAGAAGAGGGTATGGAAATGAAGTTCCTATAGAGGCCCCATGTTCCTCTCCTCTGCTTAAAGATAATGCAGAAAACAACATTAAAAACATTAATGGTATTTTCGGTATTACAAATGAAGATAGGGAACTAGGTATTGCCACTAATTTGGAAGGATTATCTTCCCCAAAAATAGAGAAGATTAAAAATAAAAGGGGTAGGAAATCTTTCATAGAGCTTAGAAACATAGCTGGCAATGCTGATAACCAAATAAAGATCTCTGACATTCTGAACAGTGGGAAGGGGAAGTGCCTTCCCAAGGACCAATGAGAGTCAC
>MU224482.1:611006-645833 GCA_018584345.1 Thuja plicata | reverse complement strand
GATGATTATTTATGCTCTAAATCGCTAACCATGATTTCTAATGAGGTACTCTCAGAACAAGGTCTCACTGCCTAAGGTAAATTTATTCTTAAAGTTGATAAGTTGACCATTGGTTGTCGAAGAAACTATTATGCATTTCAGGGGGAAGGACTCAACTTGGCACCAAGTATAAGCTCCCTCTGAAGTTATAGGACCGCAGAATGATATCTCAAAATGTGATCAAAATTGTAACTATCATGGTCATTAAAATTTGTAAATTGTAAATTGTAAATTGTTGATTTTTTCGGTAGTGGGTATGCCCACGGACCTATGTATTTATGAAATCTCAACAAAGCTCGAGTCGTGGGAATGCCCACGTATATTTCTATATCAGGTATAGGAATTTTTTCCCGGGCAAGGCTAGAGATTTTCTCGACCCCACTCTTTCCTACCAACGCCCGCAGCGAGGGGGGTTATACTGTAAAAATTATTTTTAATATTAATAAAATTCTGGTTTCGGCCTTTTACCGATCAAAAAAAAAAAAAAGACATGATTTCAATGCAATTATTCTAAAAATTGAAACTATCTTATTGCAAAATGAAATTACTCTATATGAGATTATTAAGAAATGTGACAATAATTCAGTATTCTAACAATGCATGAAAATGAGTGGGGGTTTGAATGAGAGACTAAGAGTTCTTTTATAGATTCAGAGATTATCAAAATAGAAACTTTCCTCTTTGAAATAAAACAGATCAAAAAGCTAGTTTAAATTAGAAAGCTTTATTCAAAAGAATACAATAAATTGTTTTCTTTCTGCTTTAATTGTTTTCTTTCTTTGATTTAATTCTATTTTATTTGAATTTAATTATTTTCTTTCTCTTTAAAGCATAGTTAATTCAAAGATTCTATTTCTGAACATAAGAAAGATTTTTGAGAGAATATCCAATTAATTAAATAAATATGACTTCATAAATAGGTTTTGATCAATTATCTGAATAATTAAATTCAATTATTGAAATGAGGATATTTATTTAATAATTAAATATTATTTAATTCCTTTTTATGTGTCTTTAGCTAAAGAGGGTGAATTTAATTTAATTAAAATGCTAGGACTTTATAATTAAATTAATTCAATCATAAGGTTTGTTTAGCCAATAGATATTTAGAAATTAAATATGATGTATGATTAATGCAGATTTAGGATTTTCTACATTTGACACTCAGGTCGAGTAGACTTAGTCAAAACTCAGATATGCCTAGTAGAATAGGACTTTGATGATTCAGAATAGTGAAAAATGCAACAAAATTGGTTAAGGTTGCAAGATGCCAATTTTGGGGTGTTACATTACAAACTGTTTACAGATTTACACAATATTTACATTACGTACATGAGCTACCCTAAGACAATATACATTGTATACATTAATTTACCATTGCACAAAGGGCGGACAACCCTCTGGCAGAGCCAACCCCCAATGGGAGGCGAACCTAAAACACAAAACACAAAAAGCAAACCAGCAAAACCGAACAGCAAAACCAAAAACAAAAAGGAAATAGCAAGAAAAACAAGAAACAACAAGAGAATAGAGGACAAACCGAGGACCCACCTAGAAACATGAAGAACAATAGGGGAGAAGCACACCAAGAATGCTCTGCAACAAGTATATCCTCGAAGGATCATGAACATATACTGCAAATCAATTGGTAATCGACCACTAAGCACATAATAACTCGCAGCCTAATCACAGTTTAATCGCCTAAGAATCGCTCTGAATGCTCTAAGTGTTTTTAATCATGGTAACTGTGAAAGTGATGAGTACTTTCCATTTATACTCTTAGGGTAAAAACAAGTTACACTCTTCTCCGCAAACCCTAGAACAAGCAAACCCTCAGATTACGGGCCCGGGGATTCCATGTAACCATACCTTCTCGCAAGAAGAAGACATCATGGAAGATAATTTCGGAGTCTGTAATCTAGCTCTGGAAAGAAAAACAAACTCCAGGACCAGGTCTCGAAGGAACGAAAGACAAAAATAGAAAGAAAACAAACCTCACAGGAGGAAAAGCCTGGAGAAGAAAATAAAGAAAATACAGAAAACAAGGCAAGAGCCCAAGCGAAAAGAGGTGACCCAACATTTTGCACAAAACATGTAGGGATGGGTATGCAAGGCATAACAAATGGCGACTATGTAGGATGAATGCCTTAGCGCATTTGAGAACTGCAGAATCTCTGGTTAGCAAAACTAGAATAAAATTCTTACTTGGAGCATCCTGCTTGCAAGGTGCGAAGTTTTTGAGAAAATCCGACCCATACATGATTTAATCCTTGGTCTTTCATTAGTCATCAAGTATGTGCTTGTGAAAGAAAATCAATCCGATGACCTCTGGGAGAAGTAGAGAAGAGGCACTAAATATATCAAACCAAACTCCTCAAATCTTGCTCATTTCTCTCGGATACCAGAATTTTTGTCCTTCTCTAGTTCTCTTTATTTCTTTCTTTTCTTAGATGGTAAGGTGATACTCCTTTCACCATTAACCTTAAGCTTAACTAATTTTAACAGCGGTACTTCTTTCACCTTTCCATCTATTGACAGGGTTTTGTTGACCGCGTCCGCCAATAGTCATAAGTTGTCACCGGGTACCAGGGGTACCGGCCAACTCCGCGTGCAAAGGCTATCCAGGGAAGTTAGATTCCCCGAGCCTCCAAGCACCTGGGTGTCAGGTCACGATGGTGTGGGGCTTGGTTGGGAGAAGTGACTATTTTTGAGGGGGATAGCTGGTTTCTTCAACTCATTCTCTTCGGAGATTCGGTAAGGTGAGGCTTCTCCAAGCGTTCTACACTTAGAAAATAAAATAAAAAGATCCTACAGGGTCATAAGTACTTCATCTATCTATAGTTATGTTTAAACATTCAAAACATCGATAATGCCCTGATATACTACACTATATACCAAAAAAATACACAACCATCAATTTGTATTTTATCAGTAGTGAGGGAAAAGAGGTCGTTAATCTATTTGACATATCAGAGCAGAAGACATAAAGAACATGAAACATAAAATACCATTAACTCAGAAGTTTGAATGCCAACAATATCATTGCAAAGAACTCTCCCTTCTTCATTAATATTTCTTCTAGCAAGCACTGGTGCATGATACAATGGTGACTCCAGGGGAGCATCTAACTATTGGAAAGATGAAACAATGGAGCATTGAGCTCTACAACTAAAATGGAAAATCACTTTTCTATTACTGTGGATAGCAAAATCATCAATTTCATCGACCCTTGGAAATGGGCTAGACCTACTATTTATAGACATCCTCATCTAACCCTAACCCTAACCCTATTTTACATCATGTTATAATAAAATATAATATCTGGGGGCCGGTACTACCTGTGCCACCCTACAAAAGACCTTGAGATGGAATAGGCCTTTCATGTCAAAAGAATAAGACAAGAAGATAGAGCAGAAGAATCGGCCTCGAGAAGAGAGCCAAGAAAGAGAAGGAAGAAATTAGATCCCCTGGGACCGAGGCTACATGCCTCATAAATGGGAAATACGATGCCCTGTCTCTAATGTGCCAAGTGTACCTCTAAAATGGTGCCTCGAGAAGATGATCTGTCAGAAAACCAACTGTTGATCTAACATTCCTTGATGTTGCCAACTACCTTCTAACAGCCTTTATTAACCACTTCTAAAAGTGACCGGTCAGCCTCGGGGGCCGGGACACGGATCACTTCAAAGAATACAAAATTTGGGATCCGGGACTCCAGGATTTGGGAACTTTCATTTTGAAAGAATAAAGAATACAAAATATTTGGGTTTTCTCTAGCCTCCAGAGAAACTTTATGGTTGATTTTTGTCATTGAATGTTTGGAGAAGGCGGGAGATTCCATCCTCATCAATTTCTCTAAGGCAGGACCATCGGTACTTAGTCGCCTCAATTTGTTCTCCAAGCTCTGGAATATTATCTTTGAACTTGTCGACCATTTTTGCTGCATCATGACCACTAAGGATCATGTGAGTTAGCCCTATCATTTGGGTCCCATCCAATCCCTCTGGGGATTGGTATTTAGATTTCATTAATTCATCAAATTTTCCCAGAACGTATTCCTCCAGAGTGCACGTATTGGTGTTGAATGGGTCAGCTCCGGAGACCTTTGCTACAAATGCCTTGTACATATTTGAAGAATATTGTACTGTATTGACTTTTTTGTGTAGAGCCCCTACCAGTTGCTTGAGTACCTCCAATGTGAGGTCAAGTCTGGAGTTTTGGGTTCTCACGAAGTCAAATGATTCTTCTCCCAGAATCTTGGATTCGGAGACCATCTCTTCCCCAAGGTTGAGGAGCTCTTCCAGCTCTACTTTCCAAGCCTCATAGTTTTCCATGTCACCCTCCCATATGTTAAGAATAGTTTCTTCCTGATGCAGAACATGTCATGCCGCATACAAATTTAGGAGGGTGGACACTAGGAAACATCGGGTGTTTCCTATTTGCAAAGCGACCCACTCATCGACCGCTTGGGCCTTCTTCTTCATTACTCACAAGGAGTCAATATCGCTCTATGGTAATGGCACATCATACGTAGAGGCCTCCAGAGGAATGACACTAATGGGCCAGGCCAGCTCAGTAAGCAACCCCATGAGATTTGTTGTCTTTTCCTTTTCTGCTTTGAGCCTTTGGGCCTCCTTTTCGTATCTGGCCTCCACCGCCTTGGCCGCTTCTTTAAACAGGTTTACTTTGCCCTATTTTCCTCTTTTTCCCAGTGATATCTCCATGATATCATAATCTCTGGCCTCTACCATCATTGCATCGGTGTCTGGGGGAGTTGTTGCCACAACTGCAACTGTTTCTCTACCCGGCCCAGTTCAGAGAGTATGAACCGTCCGGGCTTTCTTGGCCTTTGGTGGCTCCTGGACCTGGGCCATCATCTCAAATAAAGAGAGGTTTTTCCCCAGTGCCTGTTGTTGTTCCTCCTCAGTGGTGTGGGTCTCACCCATCCCTTCTTCTTTATCTTGGGCCTCATCAGGAATATTTCCCCCGGTGACGTTTGTCTCTTCTGCCTTGTCCTCTGCCTCTTCAGCTTTGTCTAGACCTTCATCGACTGCCCCAGGGGTGTCCTCTTCTCATTGTTTTTGTTTCTTAGCCTCATTTTCTAGGATTTCTTCTCCTTCTAATACATCTTTTGGAAATAGGGGAGGTACCGAGCCAAGATTCAACGTTTGTGCCGCGGTTATTACCTGCCCAAAGGTTGCTCTGAGGTGTGGGGCTTGGAATGTGGCAGCTGAGGTTACGGTTGCTCCCGAAGGTCTTGTTCCCCTAGAAGATGTCACTTCTTCATTCGGCCTTTGTTGGTCCACACCCGCATCTTGCATCTCTGGTATTTCAGAGGTAGCTTCCTGCTCTATTTCCTTTTCTTCCTCCATCGGCTCTTCCTGTTCCTGTGTTGTTCTTGGTTCCTCAGCCTCTTCTACTGGGACTTCTTTCACCTGCTCGATGCCCCCTATAAGTTACTGAATTCATATATTGCAAAGACATCATCAAACTCATCCTATGGAAGAGGGTTGTCCGGGACATCGGCAGGCTCCGCTTCTTTCTCCGGCTTCGGGGAGTCAAAAGAAAGGATTTCAACTTGTGGAGCCTGGGGCATCCCCAGCTCTGGCTCCTTCTTAGGATTAGGGTCAAGCCTCCTTCTTCTCTAGGTAATCAAGGGTGGGCCCGCATCCCTTACTGCTGCTTTCTCCATCAGATCCACCCCTGTTGCCTTAACCATTAAGGCTGCCAGTGAAGGGGAGGATGGAGGATGAACAAGTCCGGCCATGAGCATCGGGGTAGCCAGCCTTGTGATTAGGTTCTCCCTCATTTGCTGGGAGGCTGTTACCAATTGCCTTATTTTTTCTTCAATGGGGACTTCTTACACAGGAGGACTTGTATCTATCCCTTTTCCTTTATCCACTCTCTGTGAAGAAGTCTCGGCCCCCGGGGTTTCTTTTGGTGCTGGCAGGGCTGCTCTGCGGACACTCCCAGGGCACATCTTCTTAAAGTAAGTGTGGCTATGCTCAACCACCTCATGGGTGAATTACTTAATGGTGGAGCCCTCCTGGGCATCCCAGTTTACTGGTGGGAGAGCCAATGTATCGATCCCATTTTCTTTGTACCGGGGATCGATCGTGGAGCCGACATCTGAGAAGTCCTCCGAGAATCTCCAGAGCTTTAATCTTTCCATCATGCCTGTCGTCATCCTGATGTAGTGCCAGCTCTGGACCTCCAAATCAGCCTGGCAGTTTTCCCAAAAGTCCTCCATATAGTATTGATGGGGCTCTGAAGCCCAGGGAAGTGCTGCTGCAATCTTTCCATGCAGATCGAAGTGCTTCTGCGCCAAGTAGAATTTCGCCAAGTTATAGCTTTTTAGCTCATTGTCTGCTTCTTTGGTGGTGGCCAGGCTACATGAGTAATTCCCACAATTGATTGGGAATGAAATATTGGTCACCTTCTTTAGGGAAAAGAAGGCATGCAGCTCCATTATCTGCCTGCAAAATTCCAGTAGGACTATCTTATCCCTGCAATGCTTGGGTAACAAGTAAGGTTTCCAAGAGAAGCCGGTCACCCTTATATAAGTATGTTGCTGGTATTGAATATAGTAATGTCTGTAACTATGGACCAAATTCATCACCTTTGTGGTCAGGCAGTATCCTGCAATCCGGGTGGGTGTGAGCAGGTGATAGTAAACGAACACATCATTTACTCTACAGAAACTAGGAAAACTTGCCTCCCATTGAATTTGTATGAAGTAGTCCCACGGGGCCTTTTGATCTGAGCCAAGCCTGAGTACACCATCTGTGAGTAGCCCATGGGCATGGGGCCTCTACTGGGCCAGGGCCCAGAAAACATAAGAAGTCATGTAAAATTTCTTCTTCTTGACCAGTTGGAGGAACTGGGAGTCGACATTATTTGAGATTATAGCCGCCTAGTTGAAAAACTCCCTGGCTATACTTATGCCAAGAAAGAAGTAGTACATCCACCCAGATAATTCTTGGGCATGTTGTTGCTCAAAGACTCGGCATAGTGCTATTATCTCCATTTGGATGCTCTCTTTGAACTCAGACCTGGGGATCTCTAGCTTCATTCTTTTGGGGTCCCTCTTCAGGACTTTGAGCCAATTATTGTTCATATAGATGTGGGCTACCTCCTCTAATTGCTTGAATTGGGCCAAGGCATTAGACTGGGTGTACATGATCGGCTTGGCAAATTGTGGGATTCCCAAGCTCCTCTGGAAGGTATCAGGGTCAAGAGACACTAGAGCAGTGGGGTACCCTGTTGGCTCCGACGGCGTGAGCATGATAGCCTGAAAAGATGGGTTGCAAAGATTTGAGAGCGTGAGAATAAGCTCTGGTGACTACACTGAGCACGGGAAGCAAGATGCCTTTAAGATTCTGGAGTTCCCAATTTTAATGGCCAAAGGATCTCCGGCCTGTCGTTGAATATACATGACTTTGACCAAGGCCTGCATTTTTGGCCATGTTCTGATGCTAGTGTCGGTAAAAAGCTATACCTTGGACTCAATCTTTGAGCCCACGATGACTCCATCCTTAACGTATTTCAGACTCAAAGGCATCTTTTCTAGAGCCTTCTCCATTTTTGACTTTAATGACGCCTTGGTACTTGTTGTAGATGGAAGTTCTAGACTTCCAGGTGGTGAAGATGCAGATGCTTCAGACATGTTTGAAAGTGTACTCTGGAAACCTACAAACCAAAGTGACCATCAGAATGTATTAACAAAAAAATACTCTAGGGTCTAGAGATCTTACCATTATGATGTCTTCTTTCCCTGAAAATTTAGTTTCATTCAAAAACTCTGGAAAGCAGGCATACATATCATAAACTTAGGAATTTGATTAACCATCTGGGTATGGGAATTTTATCACATTTGGTAAGGACATGGGATGGATGATCGCAGGAGACCCGGATCCTGAAGAAGTAACCATTGGTAAAGATGTGCAAAAAGGAAAACTGTCAGACCCACGTGGGCGCCACGTGGGTGAGTAATAAATAGCAGTTATGGCGATGATGGCGGAGCCAACTGTCTGAATGTGTAAAAAGTGAAGGCCACTTGGATAGATTTAAACGTGCACATGGGATATAAATGAGGGCCAGGCTGGTTTTATGAAGGAGAGAGAAAACCACCTGTTTGAAACTGGCCGAGAGCCGTGTTTCAAACAGGTGGTATTCTGCTCAGAATGAGCTTACAGGCGAAAAACTAGTGACATGGGCAACTCGGCGAGCTTGCTAAGCTACCCGAAAGGATACACAAAAGATATACACTAGAGCTGAGGGATATATACATGGGGAACAAAGGGATATATAACAAATATACATAGAATTTACACATATACACCGTATTTACACATATATATATCACAGAATGAACATCTACAGGAAACTAGGCAAAGCACAGAATATATACATTTTTTTTTACACTATACAGACTAACTACAACTGTAAAAAGGGCAGACAACTCTTTGGCAGAGCCGACCCACCAACAAGCACTAAAACCAGAAAGACACGAAAGACAAACAGAACAAAAAAAGGCAAAGACAAAAAAAAATAGAAAGAAAACAACACCAGATAGAAGGAAAGCCGAAGGGAGGAGAAGAGGCACCAACCTGAGAGTGTAGAAAGGAGAGGGAAAGAAAGCCTCCATGAAAGCTCTACAATTGCTACAACCTTCAAATGATCACAATCAGCCACCACAAACCACTCGCAATCGCTCAGAAATGCTGGAAATACTTAGCACTAGATTAACATTAAATCGCTGCAAATCGCTCTAAAATCGCTCTGATTGCTTGAGTGTTTAAATCATGGTAAATGTGAAAATGAAAGGTAACTTCTATTTATACCCATGGTAAAAATAAAGCCACCTTTCCATCCACAAACTCTGGACAGATAGACCTCCGGACTCCAGGCCCGGGGATTCCTCGTGACGATATCATCTTAAGGAAAGAGAACATCACGGCGGAAAATCTTAGAGTCCAAAATCTGGCTCTCGACAAAGGATGAACAACTCTGGGACCGAGGTCTTGAAGGCACAAGAAACCAACAAAATAGAGCACAACTGCGGGGAGGAAAAACCCCAGAGAAAGAAAACAAAAAGAAAACAGAAAAGACAAGGCAAGAACGAAAAGCAAAAACAAAAAAAGGGGGGACCCAACATTTTGCACACAAAATGTAGGGACGGGGATGTAGGGCATAAAAAATGGTGACTATCTGGAATGAATTCCTTAGCGCATTTGAGAACTACAGAATCTCTAGTTAGCAAAACTAGAACAAGTCACTACTCGAAGTATCTGACAGGCAAAGAGAAACACGTCTGAGAAAATCAGGCCACACGGGATCTATCCCATAGTCTTTCCATCGGTGGTGGAGAGTGTGCTTTGGAAGGAAATCAAGCCAATGACCTCTGGGAGGAGTAGAGAAGAGTTACTAGTTACATTGAACCACAATCATCAGATTTTTCCATTTCTCCCGGAGACCGGAGCTTTATCCCGCTTCCCTTTTTTCTTGTTATTTTGTATATTTCTGGGTGGGAGGGTGGTACTTCTTTCACCATTAAGATTAAGCTTAGATAATTTTAATGGCGGTACTTCTTTCACCCTTCCACCTATTTCATGTTGAGCAGGGGATAAAACTCTGGACCCAGAAAGAATTCTTTAAAGGTTTAGACTTAGGTCAACCAACCAATACAACCGATCTATCCTCTGTGTCCGATTACTTGTTCCTTATATTTTTTTTTGTTTCACTGATTGCCAGACCTCCGGAGATAAAACCCAATGGAGATTGCACAAAATGTACCACCAAACCTGTAAAATAGCTTCAGAGATCGGACTGATTCTACTTATGCTAAAGATATATTTTAAGTTCACCATGCTACAAACCTCGTACCGGAGACCAGAGTTTATGCGAAGCATTCCAATCCTTACAAAAGAGAAAAAAATGCCAGACCCGAAAAGAAAACCAAAAATGAAAATAAGAACCACCAAAAGAGGACTACCCCAGAGGGCAGCCAACAAGACTATTTAGGAGACACGACACCTCCCAACAAGGCACCAGGAAAGAAATATTTACAAGCAAAGAGCTTTACATATAGTACAATTTTGGACAAACTTACCCTACTCAAAGTAGTGTTTGAGAAACTGTCCATTGACGGGAAATGGGACAGGTTCCCTAGTCATGGTGTTAAGGTGGTAAGTATTTTCCCCATAGATTTCTGAGATTAGATATAGTCTAAGCTAGAGATGTTGGAACTTGGTGTGCCTTCCTTTCTTTTCTCGGGCCTTGTCCCACAATAGGACCAAGTTTGAAATCTGAAAAGCCTTGTATTGGGCTCTGTGGTCAAACCATCATTTTACCACTGCTTGATGATGCGCAAAATGTTTAAAGGCTGTGTCTCACTATTCTTCCATTCGCACCAGATTTAGGAGCCGAACCTCCACAATGTTGTCCCGATTGCTGAATTCCTGCATAAACTACAAAAACTGAGATTTGTAAGTTAATTGGGAACACAGGGTTTTGGCCATAAATCAGATGGAATGGGGATGTTCCCAAGGTGGCCTTGATTTGAATTCTATCTGCCTAGAGGGTGAATTTCAACTTTTGATGCCAATCCCAGGGATTCTGTTCTAGCAAGTGTTTGATCACTTCAAGTATATTTTTATTCATAGATTCAACAACACCGTTCCCCAAGGGGTAATAGTTGCTAGAAAAATTTAGAGTGATCTTTCAATTGTAGGTCCACTTGAGTAATTGCACCAAAGAAAACACCAGACCATTGTCACATACCAAAGCAAAGGGCATTCTATACCTTGTGACGATATTTTCTTTCAGGAACTTGATAACTATGTCTGCCGTGTTATTCTTGCAAGGTATAGCCTCGGACCACCGGGCGCAGTAATTAGTAGCAGTAAGAATGTATCGGTGATTGGCAGACAAGTCGGGGTTAATTTTCTTGATGAATTCAAATGCCCATTGGGTGAAGGGCCTAGCCTCGAAGACTAGTTGCAAAGGCATAGCTGGGTTACGCTCACGATGCGCCACGATTTGGCAAGTGTGGCATTTTCTAACATGAGTGTAAACATCTTTAAATATATAGGGCCAATAGTATCTGGCCCTAAGGATCTGATGGGCAGTGGCGTCAGCTGAGCTATGCCTGGTTCCAAACTGCCCGTGGAATTCATCAATCATCTTCACAGCTTGGTCTCTGTCGGTGCACCGGAGGTACACTCCCTCGTAGTTCCTACGGTAAAGCATGAAGTTTTTTATCATGAAGTGAGTGCTTTTCATCCATAGGGTGTGGCATTTATTGGGAGGTAAGCCCTCCGGGCATTTTTTATTCAGTAGAAAATATACCAGATCGGTATACCACGAGTCTCGAGTGATGGACTCCACTGTGTAAGTTTGACATTCTATGCGGGGAGTCTCTTCTGCCATTTCTCGACTCAGTCCCTAACCCTGAACTATCTTCATGGGCTGCATTTCTAAGTCATATTCCTAAGGATGGCCATCTATTTCCCCCATCTTTCACCCAGCTCACTCTGCATTAGCAGAGACTTCACGGCCTAGTCCGGGATGATAGCATGCACCTTGCTCCGAAGAATGTAATGCCAAAATTTTTCACGGTGCGAACAAGAGCAAAGGCTTTATTTTCTAGTGATGAATACCAGACTTTGGCATTCTTGAAGGGGGAGCTCATGAAAGCTATTGGTCATTCTTCCCCTTCAACCTTTTGAGTCAACATCGCCGCGGCAGAATGCGGCGAAGCAAAGGAGTAAATGTAAAATGGAAGGGAGTAGTCCGGAATGCCAGGACGGGTGCTTCCATTATTGTCTATTTGATCTGAGCAAATGCCCACTTTGCTTTAGGACTCCACTCAATTTTGGTATCCTTTTTCATCATTTCATTGAGTGGTTTGACTATTTCGGCGAATCCAGTGATGAACCACCGAATGAAGTTGATCTTTCTGAAGAAGGATTGCATCTCTTTCTTGCTGCCAGGCATTTGTAAGTTTAGCAATGTTTAAACTCTCTCAGGGTCAATGGATATGCCCTTCTCAAAGATGATATGCCTGAGAAACTTCCCTTCGGTGACCACGAATATGCACTTCTTCGGGTACAGGGATATTCCATACCGGCGACATCGCTCACAGATCTAAGAAAGATAGGCGGAATGGTCACGCTGGTCCTAGGAAAAGATGGTTAAATCATCCATGTAGATGATTATGCACCAATTCACAAGGCCCTCGAACGTGATGTCCATGGCCTTTTGAAATGTGTCCCATGTGTTAATCAAACCAAAGGGTATTCTCTTGTATGCAAACATTCCCCACTTGGTGGTAAACATTGTTTTCTCCTTATCTTCATACTTAACCATGACTTGGTGATACCTGGATTACCCATCTAAGAATGACATCATTTGGGATCCATTCACTAGCTATAACACCTCATCCAATGAAGGGAGAGGGTGATTATCTTTCTTGGAGGCCTTATTCAAGTTTCAAAAATCCATGCAAAGGCGAATTTCACCGCTCTTCTTTCTCATAGGGACTAGATTGGCAACCCATGTAGTGTGCCGGATTGGAAAGATTATCTGGGCTGACAGCAATTTTTCTACCTCTTGACGGATTAGAGGCTCGATCAGTGGGTTGACCAGTTGTTGCTTTTGCCAAAAAGGCTTAGCATCGGGTTTCAAGAGAATAGTATGAGTCATAATGGATGTGTTGTATGTTTTCAAATATTCATATCCCCAGGAAATTACATCTATGTATTCTTGGAGAACCGCAAGAATCTTCTCCTTTTCCTCAGGGGAGCAGGAGGTGCCAATGTGGATGATCTTTTCTTCACCGGGCTAGCCGATGCTTACCCTTTCAAACTTTCCTCCCTCAAAGGAAGATGATATCTTTTCTCAGGCCCGAGGGTCCGAGTCGAAGATTTTTTCAAGCACAACCATCCCCTTCAGGATGGTATTAGTGGGTAGGTCCATGATCCCATCATCTTCGTCACCCTGCCCAGTATCGTCATTGTCTCGTTCTTCCACTACCTGGTCTTCAAAGACATCAACATTGTCCATGAAGGCTAGGATATGTTGATCGTCCTCAAAAACCTAAAAGTGGGTGACATTATCTGGGATGGATGGGGTGGGGATCATCTCAACTAAAAATATCTAGAGTCGTGAACCGGCCATTGGCTCAAGTGTACTAGCAGAAATGGTAAGGGCATCTGGTACATAGTTTTGTTGCCAGGGAATGAGGTCAATGCCAAAGGCATCAAAATCTTCAATAAGGCTCGAAGCCCAATTGTGGTATGCGGCCAGTCTCTTGTTGTGACATGTATATTGACTCCGAACCTATTTGACAACCAACTCTGAATCACCTAGATCCCGGAGGTGGGTGATACCTTTCCTTAACGCAAATAAGAGTCCAAGGACCAAAGCCTCATACTCTATAACATTGTTTGTGCAGTTGAACTGTAGTCTGTAGGATGCGAGGAAGGATTTCCCTCGCGGGTTGATTAATTCTACTCAGGCCCCGTAGCCTTGTTTGGATCGAGACCTGTCAAACTTGAGGGTCCAAAAATCATTGTTTGTAGTTTGGGGCTGCAGAGCAAGGGTAGCCTTTGGGTTTCTTTTGGGAGACTTGGGGGGAGCTTCCTCCCAAACTGTTGGTGTGCAGGTAGGGTTTACCTCCGGAGGAGTTTGGATTTGGGATTCCTGAGGAGATGGCACCAAAGGAGCGCATCCTGTAGGAACACTGGGCTCTAGGGAATCAGCTATATGTTCTCTATTCTGGAAGGTGTTGATGTTCCATGTAGTGACTGAAAGGCAAGGCCCACACTCAAGTTTTGAATTTTTCTGATAGTGTACTCGGCACCAAGTGCTAGACAGGAGTGTGGCAGGGGTCACCATGGCACCTTGAGAGTCAACCTCAACTCTCAGCTTTTCTTCTAGGTCCTGGGTTCTCTGCAGCACTATGGGATCTTCCCCGGGGGTGAAATAAAATGTTAAGATTTCAAAGGGTCGGTACACCCCGGGGGAAGTCTTAGAGAAGAAGACCTCACTGACCTTCCTGACCTCGGTAAGGGCCTGTTTCATCCGGGGTTCAATTTCAACCCAGATCTTGTTTGATACTCCTTCCTAGGGGAGCCATAAGTGGGAGAAGTCAGTCGAAAAATATCCATTCAAGTACTTAGACCAATTCTGACTTAGTAACATCCCATAAGTCTCTGGGATGTCCACCACTTGGATGTTGATTATGCTAGCTATCCTGGGTCCTGGATAAGCTATATCCGGACGTTCTTTAATTCCCCCACCATTTTCACGGTAGTCTTATCTAGCTGGATCACTACATCATTAGATGGAGTGGGATGGAATTTGAGCTTCTGACAAATGGATAAGGGCATGATGTTACCCGAAGCTCCGAAGTCTACTAAGCAATTGTGTATGTTTTTACCTTGGATATTTAGGCCTACTAGGAAGGGAGGATCCTCATTGTTTCCCTGAAAGACAGCCGCATTGGCATCCTCGAATGAGACAGTCTTGGGTGGGCGACTGACAACTTCCAAGTTTCCCAAGAGCTTTAGAAGAGACTTCTTCTGCTCGGGAAAATTTAGCAAAACCTCCATCAAGGTCATGAAGGTGGTGGTCTGTTCTAACGCCTTTGTAATGTCGAATCTTCCTTCCCAAAATTGGTGACTGCCCTCGGCTAGGTCTTTCACTTGGTTAGAACTAGAACCTTTTAGAGGAGTGGGTCGGTCAGTTGTGTTATCTCGGGGAGGAGAAGTGTCCTTGATAGGGGTGTAGGTGTGTAAGTTGGTCCTTTGCCAACCTGACTCTGAGTATTGTATGGAGTCTGTGGGTTGGTGAAGGTGTTGGCCTCAAAGGGCGGGATAGATTCATCAAAGAATCCATACAATTCAGATTCCTCTTCATCTTCTTCGGAAGTTCCAAAGAAGATAGTCTCATAGGTGAAGGCACTGTGGGTTGACTCCTGCACAGGAGGCTCTGGAGGAGTAGCATCATGCGACTGTTGTCTATCTAGCTAGGAGATCATGATGAACTTTTCCAATGTGGTGCAATTTACCTCATTGTGTGAGCCCATGTCGTGCAATCTACGCCAATTAGTCATGGGCTGGAAGTCTGACTGGTGTGAAATGTGATGGTCCAGCACCATTTTGGTTGGCATTTTGGTTTGGAGGTGGACCTCTGGTGTTCGTGTTATTGTTCCATTGTTGTTGATTGGACCGAGGCCCGTTGTTGAAGTTCCTTCCCCTGGCATTGTTGTTTCGTTGGCCGGAGAAGATATTCCCCCTCTGGGAGTTAGAATTCTAGGGCGCATAGGACCCCGCCTTCAATTGACCCATGTCCACAGTCAAGGTAGACAATATTCACCTGAGGGATTCAATCTCAGCGTTCAACTAAGTGTTGGTGTCACAGTGTGACGGTTGTTGTTATTGGTTCCCTGGGAAGGTAGCAGTATTAGCCAGAGTTGAAGGCAGCAATCCTCTAGTCGCGGACGACTGAAAGAAGGGCACTCCAGACGGTTGTGCCTGAGGCTGTTGTGCCTACTGTGGCTGATTCCAAGGCAAATTTTTTAGACCTGGTACTACCTGAGTCTGCATTGGATAAACATACCGGGCTTGCTGGTCTATGAGCGGTGGTGGGGGATTCATTGCCATCGAGGGAGCGCCTATTTCCAGATTGGGGTTATATCCCCCGGCGTACGCTGTTCTGCCGGGGATCATATTGAAGGGCGTGCTCTACCCAATCTCGCCTGGGGATTTGTTGAGACCATGGGATAATTCTAAGGCTAGGTTGTAAACCTTCATCAAAGTGTCACGGTCGCCCATGGTGGTTGTTCTCCAAAGGAGAGTGGCGACGAAGGAGTCCATTGCATTAAGGTAAGTCTGTATAGTTACTTCTAGGGATGGAATAAAAGGGCCCGTGCACCGCTTCAAGGCATGCTAGAACCAATGGTTGAATGCTACAAGAGGTTCATTAGGTTCCTTCCTAATGGAGATGAACTGGCTATGGGACCAGGCTGGGTCCACATATATGTGAAAGGCAGCCAAGAAGACGTCCTCCATGTCCTGCCAACTGTTAATGGAGTTGGCAGGAAGGTTAAGGTACCAGTTCAACTCATCTTTCCCTAAAGGCAAGGGAAACATCTAAGTCACAATATCTTTATGCTGGATTCGGTGTTGGTTCATGGCATCCTTATATGCCTGTAAATACTCTTTTGTGGTTTGTGAGCCTAAGTGCTCATATCATGGGCAGATCTTCTTCGGGTGTGAGGGTAAGTCATTGATTGCGCCCAGAACATTTTCCATTGGGGACCCAGTGTTATCAAAATATGCAGCCATTAGGGGAACTAGATTTTGGGTAGTTTGAGCGCTGGTTCCTGGGATTGTCTGAGAAGTTTGGGTATTTTGAGGTATGCTAGACCCCCAGACAATAGTGGCTGGTGTGGTTTTCAGGGTCTGTTTCTTTTGAGCAGGAGACTCAAGCTCAACAAACCTTCCAGGGTTTGGGGCAGACCTAAGGAGTCTTTCAAATTTCATGGGGGAGAAAGACCCAATCCCACTGAAGGCTTCACTCGTAAAACTATAGCTCGGGGAACCCTCAGGAGGTGTAAAATTAGAATCTTGAGAGGGGGATGAGTTCATGCCCTCCTTCTAGTGCCAGTTTCTATTGACGAGGTTTTGCTAACCGGGTCCGCTAATAGTCATAAGTTGTCACTGGGTACCGGGGGTACCGGCCAACTCTGCCTGCAAAGGATATCAAGGGAAGTTAGATTCCTCGGGCCTCCAAGCACCTGGGTGTCAGGTCACGATGGTGCAGGGCTCAGTTGGGAGAAGTGACTATTTTTGAGGGGGATAGTTGGTTTCTTCAACTCATTCTCTTTGAAGATTCGATAAGGTGAGGCTTCTCCAAGCGTTCTACACTTAGAAAATAAAATGAAAAAGATCCTACAGGGTCATAAGTACTTCATCTATCTATAGTTATGTTTAAACATTCAAAACATCGATAATGCCCTGATATACTACACTATATACCAAAGAAATACACAACCATCAGTTTGTATTTTATCAGTAGCGAGGGAAAAGAGGTCGTTAATCTACTTGACATATCAGAGCAGAAGACATAAAGAACATGAAACATAAAATACCATTAACTCAGAAGTTTGAATACCAACAACATCATTGCAAAGAACTCTCCCTTCTTCATTAATATTTCTTCCAGCAAGCACTAGTGCATGATACAATGGTGACTCTGGGGTAGCATCTAACTATTGGAAAGATGAAACAATGGAGCATTGAGCTCTGCAACTAAAATGGAAAATCACATTTCTATTACTGTGGATAGCAAAATCATCAATTTTGCCGACCCTTGGAAATGGGCCAGACTTACTATTTATACACATCCTCATCTAACCCTAACCCCAACTCTATTTTACATCATGTTACAATAAAATACAATATTCAGGGGCCGGTACTACCTGTGCCGCCCTACAAAAGACCTTGAGACAGAATAGGCCTGCCATGTCAGAAGAATAAGACAAGAAGATAGAGCAGAAGAATCAGCCTTGAGAAGAGAGCCAAGAAAGAGAAAGAAGAAATCAGATCCCCCAGGACCGAGGCTACATGCCTCATAAATGGGAAATGCAGCACCCTATCTCCAATGTGCCAGGTGTACCTCTAAAATAGCGCCTTGATAAGACCATCTATCAAAAAACCAACTGTTGTTCTAGCATTCCTTAATGTAGCCAACTACCTTCTGACAGCCTTTATTAACTGCTTCTGAAAGTGACCGGTCGACCTCGGGGGTCGGGACACAGATCACTTGAAAGAATACAAAATTTGGGATCCGGGACTCCAGGATCTGGGAACTTTCATTCTGAAAGAATAAAGAATACAAAATGTTTGGGTTTTCTTTGGCCTCCAGAGAAACTTTATGGTTGATTGTTGTCATTGAATGTTTGGAGAAGGTGGGAGATTCCATCCTCATTAATTTCTCTAAGGCAGGACCGTCGGTACTTAGTTTCCTCAATTTGTTCTCCAAGCTCCGAAACATTATCTTTGAACTCGTTAGCCATTTTTTCCACATCATGACCACTAAGGATCATGTGAGTTAGCCCTGTCATTTGGGTCCCATCCAGTCCCTCCAGGGAATGGTATTTAGATTCCATTAATTCATCAAATTTTTCTAGAACGTATTCCTCCAGAGTGAATGTATTGGTGCTGAATAGGTCAGCTCTGGAGACCTTTGCTACAAATGCCTTGTACATATTTGAAGAATATTGTTTAGTATTGACTTTGTCATGCATATCCCCTACCAATTGCTTGAGTACCTCCAATGTGAGGTCAAGTCTGGAGTGTTGGGTTCTCATGAAGTCAAATGATTCTTCTCCCAAAATCCTGGATTCGGAGACCATCTCTTCCCCGAGGTTGAGGAGCTCTTCTAGCTCTACGTTCCAGGCCTCGTAGTTTTCCATGTCACCCTCCCATATGTTAAGAATAATTTCTGCTTGATGCAAAACATGTCATGCCATGTAAAAATTTGGGAGGGTGGACACTAGAAAACACCAGGTGTTTCCTATTTGCAGAGCGACCCACTCATCAACCGCTTGGGCCTTCTTCTTCATTGCTCGCAGGGAGTCAATGTCGCTCTGTGGTAACAGTGCATCAGACGTGGAGGCCTCCGGAGGAATGGCACTAATGGGCTAGGCCAGCTTATTAAGTAACCCCATGACATTTATTGTCTTTTCTTTTTCTACTTTGAGCCTTTGGGCCTCCTTTTCGTATTTGGCCTCCACCACCTTGGCCGCTTCTTTCAACAGGTTTACTTCACCCTATTTTCCTCTCTTTCCCAGTGATATCTCCTTGATATCATAATCTCTGGCATCTTTCATCACTACATCGGTGTCTAGGGGAGGTGTTGCCACAACTACAACTGTTTCTCTACCCAGCCCAGTTCGGAGAGTATGAACTGTCCGGGCTTTCTTGGCCTTTGGTGGCTCCTGGACCTGGGCCATCATCTCAGCTAAAGGGAGGTGAGCTCTTGGGGTGGACAGAGCCTTTCTCTTCTTTCTCTCCACTAACCACTAAGGCTGCAGGGGTGGCTTGTTTTTCAGAGTATGTTCTATAGGTTCTTCCCTGGTGCCCTGTTGCTATTCCTCCTTAGTGGTGTGGGTCTCACCCGCCCCTTCTTCTTTATCTTGGGCCTCATCAAGAATATTACCCCCGGCGATGTTCATCTCTTTTTCCTTGTCCTCTGCCTCTTCAGCTTTGTCTGGACCTTCATCAGCTGCCCTAGGGTTTTCCTCTTCTCATTGTTCTTCTTCCTTGGCCTCAGTTGCCAGGATTTCTTCTCCTTCTAATACATATTTTAGAAATAGGGGAGGTACCGGGCCAAGATTCAATGTTTGCACCGTAGTTATTACCTACCCAAAGGTTGCTCCAGGGGGTGGCGCTTGAAACATGGTGGCTAAGGTTACGGTTGCTCCTGAAATTCTGGTTCCCCCAGCAGATGTTGCTTGTTCATTCTACCTTTGTTGGTCCACCCCCGCATCTTGCATCTCCAATATTTCAGAGGCAGCTTCCTGCTCTATTTCCTTTTCTTCCTCCATCGGCTCAACCTGTTCCTATGCCATTCTTGGTTCCTCAACCTCTTCTACTGGGACTTCTTCCACCTGCTCAATGCCCCCCTATAAGTTACCAAATTCATCAGTTGCAAAGACATCATCAAACTCATCCTGCGGAGGAGGGTTGTCCGCGACATCGGCAGGCTCCGCTTCTTTCTCCAGCTCTGGGGAGTCAGAAGAAAGGATTTCAACTTGTGGAGCCTAGGGAATCCCCAGCTCTGGCTCCTTCTTAGGCTTAGGGTAGAGCCTCCTTCTTCTCTGGGTAATCAAGGGTGGGCCTGCATCCCTTATTGTTTCTTTCTCCGCCAGATCCACCCCTATTTCCTTAACCATTAAGGCCACTAGTGAAGGGGAGGATGGAGGATGAATAGGTTCGGCCATGAGCACTGACGTAGCCAGCCTTGTGATTAGGTTCTCCCTCATTTGCTAGGAGGTTGCTACCGATTTCCTTATTTATTCTTCAATGGGGACTTCTTACACAGGAGGAGTTATGTCTATCCATTTTCCTTTATCCACTCTCTATGAAGAAGTCCTGGCCCCCAGGGTTTCTTTTGGTGCCGGTGGGGCTGCTCTGCAGACACTCCCGGGGAACATATTCTAAAATCAAGTGTGGCTACCACCTCATGGGTGAATTCCTTAATGGTGGACCCCTCCTGGGCATCCTATTTTACTGGTGGGAGAGCCAATGTATCGATCCCCTTTGCTTTGTACTGGGGATCGATCGTGGAGCCGGCGTCTGAGAAGTCCTCCGAGAATCTTTGAAGCTTCAATCTTTCCATCATGCCTGCCATCATCCTGACATAGTTCCAGCTCCAAACCTCCATGTCATCCTGGCAGTCTTCCTTAAAGTCCTCCATATGGTATTGATGGGGCTCTAAAGCCCGGGGAAGTGCTGCTGCAATCTTGCCGTGTGGATTGAAGTGCTTCCGCGCCAAGTAGAATTTTGCCAAGTTATAGCTTTTTAGCTTATTGTTTGCTTCTTTGGCGGTGACCAGGATACATGAGTAATTCCCACAAGTGATTGGGAATGGAATATTGGTCACCTTCTTTAGGGAAAAGAAGGCATGCAGCTCCATTATCTGCCTGAAGAATTCCAGCAGGACTATCTTGTCCCCGCAGTGCTTGGGTAACAAGTAAGGTTTCCCGGAGAAGCCGGTCACCCTTATATAAGTATGCTACTGGTATTGTATATAGTAATGTCCATAACTATGGACCAAATTCATCACCTCTATGGTCAGGCGGTATCTTGCATCCCGGGTGGGTGTGAGCAGGTGATAGTAAATGAACGCGTCATTTACTCTACAGAAACTGGAGAAACTAACTTCCCATTGAATCTGTAGGAAGTAGTCCGACAGGGCCTTTTGATTCGAGCCAAGCTTGAGTATGCAATATATGAGTATCCCATGGGCGTGGGGCCTCTGCTGGGCCAGGGCCCAGAAAATATAAGAAGTCATATAAACTTTCTTCTTCTTGGCCAGTTGGAGGAACTAGGAGTCGACATGATTTGAGATTATAGCCGCCCAGTCGAAAAACTACCCAACTGTATTTATGCCGAGCAAGAAGTACATCCACCTAGAGAATTATTGGGCATGTTGTTTCCCGAACACCTAGCATAGTGCTATTATCCCCATCTGGATGCTCTCTTTGAACTTGGACCTGGGGATCTCTAGCTTCATTCTTTTGGGGTCCCTCTTCGGGACTTTGAGCCAATTGTTGTTCATATAGATGCGGGCTGCCTCCTCTAATTGCTTGAATTGGGCCAAGGCATTAGACCGGGTGACCATGGTTGGCTTGGAAAATTATGGGATTCCCAAGCTCCTCTGGAAGGTATCAGGGTCAAGAGACACTAGAGGAGTGGGGTACCCTGTTGGCTCCGGCGGCGTGAGCATGACAGCCAGAACAGATGGGTTGTAAAGAGCCGAGAGCATGAGAATAAGCTCTGGTGACTGCATCGAGCATAGGAAGCAAGCTGTATTTAAGATTTTAGAGTTCCCAATTTTAATGGCCAAAGGATCTCCGGCCTGTCGTTGAATATACATGACTTTGACCAAGGCCTGCATTTCTGGCCATGTTCCGACGCTAGTGTCAGTAAAAAGTTGCACCTTGGACTCAATCTTTGAGCCCGCGATGACTCCATCCTTAACATATTTTAGGCTCAAAGGCATATTTTCTAGAGCCTTCTCCATTTTTGACTTTACTGACGCCCTGGTACTCGCTGTAGATGGAAGTTTCAGACTTTCGGGTGGTGAGGATGCAGATGCTTCAAACATGTTTGAAAGTGTACTCCAGAAACCTCCAAGGAAAAGTGACCATCAGAATTTATTAACAAACAAATACTCTGAGGTTTAGAGATCTTACCACCATGATGTCTACTTTTCCTGAAAAGTTGGTTTCATTCAAAAACTCTGGAAAGCAGGCATACATATCATGAACTTAAGAATTTGATTAACCATCTGGGTCTGAGAATTTTATCACATTATGTAAGGACATGGGATGGATGATGGCAGGAGACCCAGAGCTCAAAGAAGTAACCATTGGTAAAGATGTGCAAAAAGGCAAATCGTCAAACCCATGTGGGTGCCACGTGGGTGAGTAATAAATAGGAGTTATGGCAATGACGGTGGAGCCAACTGTCTGAATGCACGAAAAGTGAAGGCCACTTGGATAGATTTAAATGTGCACATGGGATATAAATGATGGCTAGGATAGTTTTACAGAGGAGAGATAAAATTGCCTATTTGAAACTGACCGAGAGCCGTGTTTCAAATAGGTGGTATTCTGCTCAAAACGAGCTTACAGGTGAAAAACCAATGACATGGGCAACTCGGCGAGCTTGCTAAGCTACCCGAAAGGATACACAAAAGATATTCACCAGAGCTGAGGGATATATACATGGGGAATGGAAGGATATACAACAAATATACATAGAATTTACACATATACACAGCATTTACACATATATACATCACAGAACAAACATCTACGGGAAACCAAGCAAAGCACGGAATATATACTTTTTTTTTACACTATAAAGACTAACTACACTTGCATAGAGGGTGGACAACCCTCTGGCAGAGCCGACCCACCAACGAGCACTAAAACCAGAAAGACACAAAAGATAAATAGAACAAAAAAAGGCAAAGACAACGAAAAACAAAAAGAAAACAATACCAGACAAAAGGAAAGCCGAAGGGAGGAGAGGAGGCACCAACCTGAGAATGAAGAAAGGAGAGGGAAATAAAGCCTCTATGAAAGATTTTCAATAGCTACAACCTTCAATTGATCACAATTAGCCGCCACAAACCACTCGCAATCGCTTGGAAATGCTAGAAATACTTAGCACTGGATTAATGTTAAATCACTACAAATCGCTCTAAAATTGCTCTGATTGCTTGAGTGTTTAAATCATGGTAAATGTGAAAATGATAGGTAACTTCTATTTATACCCATGGTAAAAAGCAAGCCACCTTTCCATCTACAAACTCCGGACAGACAGACCTCTGGACTCCGGGCCCAAGGATTCCTCGTGACGATATCATCTTAAGGAAAGAGAACATCGCGGTGGAAAATATCAGAGTCTAGAATCGAGCTTCCGACAAAGGATGACCAACTCTGGGACTGGGGTCCAGGGGCACAAGAAATGAACAAAATAGAGCACAACCACGGGGAGGAAAAACCCCAGAGAAAGAAAACAAAAAGAAGACAGAAAATACAAGGCAAGAACGAAAAGAAAAAATAAAACAAAAAAGAAAGGGGGGGGGACCCAACATTTTGCACACAAAATGTAGGGACGGGGATGCAGGGCATAACACCATCCACTTCAAATTGCTAAATAGGGGAGAAATACTCTGGACCCAGAAAGAATTTAAATGTTTTCAGACTTGGGCCAATAAACTAGTGCGACCGATCTACTCTCAGTGTATCTGATTACTTGTTTCTTTTGATTTTGATTTAACTGATTTCCAGACTTCTGGGGATGAATCTGATGAAGTTTACTCATAGCCTATTACCCAAGTCATAAAATAACTCTAGAGCGTAGACCAATTCCACCATGCTAACAATAGATTCCAAGTTCACCAAAAATGCAAAAGGTACCATTCCGGAGACTAGATGTTATGCAAAGGATACCGGTCTACAAAAAGGGGTGAGAAAAACATTGGGAACCCGAAAAAAGAAAGAACAAAGCCAAAAAAAAAAAAAAAACAAGGGGGGTGGTCTCAAGGGATGACCAACAAAACTATTTACAAGGCACCCCAAACGGAGCACTAGGAAAGATATTTACAAGCAAAGGATTTACATAAAGTATAACTCTGGAAAAACTCACCTCATTCGAAATAATTCTTGAGGAACTGTCCATTAATAGATAATGGAATGGCTTCTATAGTCATGGTATTGAGGCGATAAGTATTTTCCCCATAGATCTCAGATATCAAGTATGGTCCAAGCCAGAGCCATTGGAATTTGGTGTGTTTTCCCTTCTTTTCCCGGGTTTTGTCCCACAAAAGGGACTAAGTCTAAAATTTGAAAGGCCTTATACTGGGCTCATCGGTCAAACCATCATTGTACTACTACTTGGTGACATGCAAAGTGTTCAAGGGTTTCATCTCTTTGTTCTTCCATTCGCACCATATTTAGGAGCTGGACTTCCACGATGTTGTCCTGGTTGTCGAATTCCTGAATGAACTGTAGCACTAGGATTTGCAAGTTAATGGGGAATACTGGGTTTTGGCCATAAACTAGGTGGAATGGGGAAGTCCCTAGGGATACCTTTATTCAGATACAATCCTCCGAGAGAGCGAATCTAAGCTTTTGGTGCCCATCCCGGGGATTCTGTTCCAATAAATGTTTTATCACCTCAAGTAAATTTTTGTTGGTTGATTCAGCAACACAGTTCCCCTGAGGGTAATAGCTGCTGGAGAACTTTAGAGTGATCTTCCTATCATAGGTCAATTCAAGTAATTGTGCCAAAGAAAATGCCAGACCATTGTCACACACTATAGAAAAAGGCATTCCAAATCGCGTGACGATGTTTTCTTCCAGGAATTTTATGACTACATCTGTCGTGTTGTTTTTACAAGGGTTTTCTTCAAACCACCGGGTGCAATAGTCGGTTGTAGTTAGAAAGTATCGATGGTTGGAAGATGAGTTGGGGTTGATTTCCCTGATAAAGTCAAATTCCCATTGGGTGAAAGGTCTTCCTTCGAAGATCGGCTACAAAGGCATAGTCAGGTTTTGCTCACGATGTGCCACGGTCTGGCAAGTATGGAACTTCCTGACATGAGTGTAGACATATTTAAAGATACATGGCCAATAGTATCCAGCCTAGAATATTTTATGGACAGTAGCATGAGCTGAACTATGCCCGATTCCAAACTGCCCATAAAATTCTTTGATTATCTTTGCATCTTGAACCCTATCAATGCACCGGAGGTACACTCCCTCATAGTTCCTACGATAAAGCATGGCATTTTTTATCATGAAGTGTGCACTTTTCAATCATAGGGTGCGATGTTTGTTTGGATAAAATCCCTTCAAGCATCTATGGTTCAACAACAAGTACACCAGGTCTGTGTACCATGGATCCTGAGTGATGGACTCCACTATATATGTCTGAAATTCGATGTGTGGAGTCTCCTCTGCCATCACTTTACATAGTCACTGGCCTCAGGCTAACTTCATGGGTTGCATTTATAAAACATACTCTTGGAGGATGGCCATCCATTTCCCCCATCTTTCACCCAATTCACTCTATCAGTA
Organism: Thuja plicata; assembly: GCA_018584345.1. Lineage (NCBI taxonomy): Eukaryota > Viridiplantae > Streptophyta > Pinopsida > Cupressales > Cupressaceae > Thuja > Thuja plicata. The sequence continues at coordinate 620,404 of MU224482.1, read as the reverse complement.
GGGATTTTATAGCCTAGTCCGAGATGATAGCATGCACTTTGCTCTAAAGGATGTAATGCCAAAATTTCTTCACGGCACAGACGAGAGCAAAGGCCTATTTTTCTAAAGGCAAATACCAACTTCAGCATTCTTAAAGGGGGAGCTCATGAAAGCTATTGGGCTTTCCTCCCCTTCAAATTTTTGGGTCAAAACTGCCGCGGAAAAATGCGGCAAAGCAAAGGAATATATGTAAAAGGGGAGGGAATAATCTAGACTAGCCAAGAATGGGGCCTTCACAATTTTTTGTTTTATCTAGGTGAACACCCGCTTTGCTTCAGGGTTCCACTCAATCTTAGTATCTTTCTTCATCATCTCATTGAGTGGTTTTACGATCTTGGTGAATCCAGTGATGAATCGTCACACAAAATTGATCTTCCCAAAGAAAGATCTCATTTTCTTCTTGCTATCGGGAATTTGTAGATTTAGCAGCACTTCAACTCTCTCAGGGTCAATGGATATACCCTTCTCGGGGACAATATGCCTGAGAAAATTCCCTTTAGTGACCCCGAATATGCATTTCTTAGGGTTGAGGGATATTCCATACCGACGACATCTCTCAAAAATCTGGGTGAGGTGGGTGGAATGATCACACCTATCCTGGGAAAAGATAGTTAAATCATCCATATAGATGAATATACATCAGTTCACAAGGCCCTCGAACGCAATGTCCATAGCCTTCTAAAATGTGGCCCCTGCATTGATCAGGCCAAAGGGCATTCTCTGGTAGGCAAACGTTCTTCACTTGGTGGTAAATGTCATTTTGTCTCTATCCTTGTATTTAACCATGACTTGGTTATACCCAAAGTACCCATCCAAGAAAGACATCATTTGTGATCCGTTCACAATTTGCAATACCTCATCCAATGAGGGGAGAGGGTGATTATCTTTCTTGGAATCTTTGTTTAAATTTTAGAAATCCACGCAAAGGTGGATCTCTCCGCTTTTCTTCCTCGCAGGGACTAGGTTGGCAACCCACATAGTATGCCAAATTGGGAAGATGATCCGGGCTGACAACATTTTTGAACCTCCTTATGGATCAGAGGCTCGATCAGTGAGTTGACTGGTCGTTTCTTTTTCTAGAAAGGCTTAGCGCCAGGTTTTAGTGGGATAGTATGAGTCATGATAGATGTATCATATGTCTTCAAATCCTCATACCCCCACGTGATTACGTCAATGTATTCTCAGAGAACCACGAGAATCTTCTCCTTCTCCTCTAGGGAGCAGGAGGTGCCAATGTGTATCATTTTTTTTTACCGAGCTGGTCGATGTTCACCTTCTCAAATTTTCCTCCCCCAAAGGAGGATGATATCTTTTCCCGGCCACGAGGGTTCGAGTTGAAGATTCATTCAAGTGCAACCATCCCTAAGGGGATGGTGTTGGTTTTTAGATCCATGATCCCATCATCTTCATCACCTTGTCCAGTATCATTGTGATCTCTCTACTCCACTATCTGGTCTTCAAAGACACTAACATTGGCCATAAAGACCAGGATATGTTGATCATCTTCAAAGACTTGAAAATGGGTGATATTGTCTAGGGTGGATGGGGTGGGGATCATCTCAACATAGAATTTCCAGAGTCAGGATCCAGCCATTGGTTCAAGCATGCTGGCACAAATGGCAAGGGAATATGGGACATAATTCCATCTCCAGGGAATAAGATCAATGTTGAAGGCATCAAAATATTGGATAAGGCTCCATGCCCGATTGCGGTATGTGGCCAGCCTTTTATCGTGACAGGTGTATTGACTTCAGACCTGCTTAACAATCAACTCTGAATCACCCAGAGCCCAGAGGTGAGTGATTCATTTCCTTAGTGCAAATAGAAGTCCAACGACCAAAGCCTCATACTTCGAGACATTATTCGTGTAGTTAAACTACAACCTATAGGATGCGAGGAAGGATTTCCCTTGAGGGTTGATCAATTACACTCCGGCCCCATAGCCCTATTTGGATCGGGATCCGTCAAACTTAAGGGTCCACAAGTCATTGTTCGTTGTCTGGGGCTGGGAAGACGAAGTGGTCTTTGGACTGTTCTTAGGAAGGTTAGGAGGAGCTTCCTCCGGCACTGATGATACACGGGTGAGGCTTACCTTTGGAGAGATTTTTGGTTAAGATTTATGGACTGGTAGTGCCAACAAGGCATCACCGATAGAATTATTGGTGTGTGTGTGTGTAAGATTACACCTTCATGAAATTAAGATTAAGAACAACAATTCTATGGAAAGACAATACGATTTAATCTAAGAATTGAAGCTAAAAATCCATATCATCTCATGGTTCTCTCTCTAAGATTTTTTAAGAGAGATCTCAGGCTTAATCTCTCTCAAGGACAATCCTAGAATGAGAAATGAATGATAAAAAAATGCTCAAATCTAGCTTAAGATGCTCAAAATGCTCCAAGATATGTTAGAAAACAACAAATGCTCCTAAACATGATATACTAAATGTTGTGCAAATGCTGAAATACTCTCAAAAGCTCTCAAATGCTCTCCATATGCCTATAATAAAGATGCTTTTGCTCTTGAAATTCTTGGATCCCAAACACAAAGGAAATGGATTATATTTATAGCATTTCCCCAAGGGTAGGGGGTATAGTGAGTTGATCATGATCAAAGTTTGGTTAAGTCAAAAGCTTTGAGGTGTTTTCAAATGGAGGGAAAGTTGGTTGGTTGTTTCAAAGATATTAGGAATTAAATAACTCAATCATTTAATTAAGTTAGCCATGGAAGGGTGAATGGGTTGGATTTGATCTTTTTGATTTGAACTATACTATTGAAAAATCAATTGCATAATTTGATTAATCCCTTTAGGCTTGAAATTAATTATTTGATCTTTTAATTGGATTTGATTTTTGTCCATTTGATTTGATCCATTTTAATGCATTGAGATGAGATTTTAAGGCATTTAGCTGAGATTTGCAATTTTGAATGCTTGAGATACACCTAGTCAAATTTAGGTGTCTACAAATACCCCTCTTTGAATTGATGTGCGAAGCGCATTGATTCAAAGAAAGCTTGATCATCCTGATCTTTGATTCGATGTTGATGGGCTAATTGATTAATATGAAAACCTGATATGAAATTCTGATATGAAACCCTGATGTGAAACCTTGATATGAAATCTCTGATATGAAATCTTGATATGAAACCTTGATATAAAACCCTGATATGAAATTTCTGATATGAAACCCTGATATGAAACCCTGATATGAAATCTTTGATATGAAACCCTGATATGAAATCTGAAATGTTAAATGCCCCAGAATCATAGTTGAATGTTATGATGATGCCACCTCAGAAATGAAATCATATTGATCTTAGGTAAAAGTTTTTGATGAACAATTTGTTGATAGAAGAGATCCAAGATGATTGCATTTCTGATAACAATGATGGTTGAAATATGTCGAACAAATGCCCCAGTATGCATAATATCTGGATATAGCATTGATGATGTATCATATGTATTTTTGATCAGGACTTTGATGTACAAACCATTGTATTGATGTACCTTTGATGTACTGATTTATGTTATAGACATTGATGATGGACATTTATCTATTATGATCTTTGATTCCTCCTTTGATGATGTTATGAGATTTCCTGTTATGCATATCTACATGTTTCTATGATGCATTTATTTCTATTGTGCTATGGATGCAATGTTTTAGAGTAGGACATAGATAAATGGATGCAAATGATGTTAATGCAATTTATCTCTATATGCTTTTCCGATTTAACCATGTATGGATTATGCAATGCAATGAATACAATATTTTAGTGCTTATGATAAATGAAATGAAACTATCTTTTTGATTTTCGATGTATGCATTTTAACTTATGATATGCAGTTCTAAATGATGATATGGATAAATGAATAATGAATAATGATTAATGTTTCTTTTTCTTGTTTTTCTCTTGACATGAATATATAATGATTAATGATTAATGATGATGAATGCAAAGGAAAATCTCATTTTGAATGATTTGAAACCAATAAATTGATGAAGTGTTGTCAACTTTTATCCCCCCCTTGAACTTGGAAAATTGCTAGAAAGACAAGCCATTTGAGAACTAAACGTGGAGAGAAGCAAGTTTAAATCTAACATTCAAAAAGCAATTTAATCTAACATGCAAAAGTGATTAATCTAATATAAAGACACAATGCAACTAATTATCCTTGAGGTTTGTGAAAGAAAAGCAAACTGAGATATATTTTCATCATAGAGCTTTGTGGAACTAGGAGTCGATACAATCCTTACTGGTGCCACTGCGACCATAAGAATATGAATATGACTTTCCCTCATGTGGGAACCCCTTCTATGAAACCAAGTACAACCCTCACTAGTTGAATGACCAACTATGGGAGTATGAATACTGGTTTAATCGGATTCAATGTTGCGAGTGGATATTGGTATTAAGATATGGAAAATCTAAATAGCCAAGGTATCCTTTTGCATAAACAAACAAAGGTTAACCCTCCGTCCCATATGCATGTCCTCTATAGTTCTTTGATGACCATGTCCTTAGACTAATTCACACAAGTTAAAGAATCTTCCTCAAAATAGTCACTCAGAAGCTTAAGAAAAACATCATGTCTCTATCATTGCCAATCTAGTCAAAACATCATTGATTAGCTAAAAGGAACATGACTCAAAAAAGTCAATGAAAAACTTATCAAAATTCCAAGTGTTTGTGAAATGTATCAAGATTTTTAAATAAGAATTCCAGACAATCTGATCATTTAGGGTGTGTCAATTTTTTAATCCTGATAAAATAATTCAATGAAACTCAAGGATCATATTATGCGATCAAACTGTTTAGGGTTGAACAATGATATTCGTCAAAGGTTCCAAAATGCCTCTCCTGAATCAAAAAATCTGCTTCTGATGTGTGACCAAAATGTTGTACTATTGAATCTAGTAGGTACCAAAATCTATGATGTGTGCCCCTAAGTGATAAATGTGATCAATATGAAATGTAGGGTAAATGAACCTAGAATGCGATGAAATGCAGCTTTGAGACTTTATTAGGGTGATGCACAAATGATGGATGTAATGAGGATATGGACAAGTGAGATGAAGAACCGCAATATGTACAAATGCAACTAGGAAACACCTAAGGGACAAAAGGCGCATGTTTCCAGGTTTTTACCTCTTGGGATTATTGCTCTTTTCTCTCTTCTCTTTCTTTTTTTTCTTTTTTTTTCTAACAAGGTACCTATTGCTAGGTTTTCACCAAGGCACTTTTTTTCTTTTTCAAATGTTTTTTGGCTTTTCGAATTTTCTGATTTTTTTTTGTTGTGTTTTTTATCTTTTCTCATTTTTTGGTATTTTTGAATTTTCCATGTACAAAGGTGATGCTTGACTCATCTGATACTCTCAACTTATACTCTTTATTCTAATACTCTTTCCTCTAAATTAGGTGTGGAACCTCTTAAGATGAATGCTATTGATAGGTTCTAGCAATTCATCACCATCACAATCGGCTAGTTTGTAGGTCCCCATTCCAAATGAAGAAACAATGACAAAAGGACCAAGCCAATTTGCTTTCCACTTTCCTTTCTTTTCTCTGTCAACCTGATTTTTTGGATTTTCTCTCAATACTAGATCCCCTATTTGAAAGTTTCTTGGCTTGATATGCTTTTTATAGTTCCTATAAATTTGATTCTGATACACTTTCAAATGATCATAGGCTTGATTTTGATGTTCCTCCAACATTTCCAATTGTTGAAGGCGGGAAACTCTATAATCTTCATCCGTTATTAATCCATGCAATGAGACTCTTACGGATGGTATTTCAACTTCTAAAGGTAGAACAGCTTCAGCCCCATAAACCAATGAAAAAGGTGTAGCTCCTATCGGGGTTCGAATACTAGTCCTATAGGCCCATAATGCTAGATTGATTTGAAGGCGCCAATCCTTTCCTGATTTTCCAATGGATCTCTTAAGGATTTTAAGGATGTTCTTGTTGGTAGCTTCTGCTTGTCCATTACCTTGAGGATAGTAAATGGATGAAGAGTGATGTGTAATATGGAATATGTCACAAAGTTCATCAACATCTTTTTTCTTAAACTATTGTCCATTATCCATGATGATGGCATGAGGAATGCCATATCTGCAAATGATATGATTTAGGATAAACATGGAAATTTTTTTCCCTGTCGCAGTTGATAAAGGGACAGCTTCAACCCATTTAGTAAAGTATTTTGTCGCTGTGATTATATACTTATGTCCATTTGAAGAAGGTGGATAAATCATGTCGATCAAGTCAAAACCTCATTGATAGAAAGGACATGGTGTGACAAAAGGGTGTAATTCTTGTGCCGGTGCATGAATCAAGTTTCCATGGTATTGACATTTCACACAAACTTTAACATATTGACAAGCATCTCTTTCTAAGGTTTTCCAAAAGTACCCCATACATAAGATTTTCTTAGCTAGGTTTAAACCATTTGAATGTGACCCACAAATCCCCTCGTGGACATCTTTTAAGGCTAATTTTGATTCATCTTCCTCTAGACATCTAAGGAGTGTTCTGTCAAGACGTTTATGATACAATGTGTCAGAGAGGATAGCATAACGGGCTACTTGTCTTATGAAATTTCTCTTTTGAGTGCAGGTTTGGTCTATAGGCAGGGTTTGATTTTTGAGGTAGGCATAGATGGATCCATACCATGGAGAGTCATGTCCATGTAAAAGGGCAATAATTTGGGTATCATGTAGGTCAAATGTTGGTTTAACCAATTCTTCCACCAAGAACTCATACTTTTCATTTTGATCAGGTAACTGAAGTAAATTAAAGATGCCAAAGTAGCCATTGCATTTGCTGCTCTATTCTTGTCTCTTGGAATTTGTGCAAAAGTAATCAAAGCAAAGTACTTCTTCCAATTATCCACCAATTTCTTGTAAAGCATCAATTTTTCATCCTTAGTATTATATTCATCATTAACTTGATTAATGACTAATTGAGAGTCCCCATAGACCTGTAATTATATGACATTCCATTCCAAGGTTGTCTTGATTCCTATGACCAAAGCTTCATACTGCGCTATGTTATTGGTGCAAGGGAACAATAACTTGTAGGATTTTGGGATTGTGTACCCTTGTAGTGTAATCAAAAGAATGCCTGCTCCACTGCCATTTTGGGTATACGATCCATCAAAGTACAGATTCCATGTCTTAGCTTCGATATTCACAATTTCAGAATCTGGGAATTCCACTTGTATAGGATGTGTAGATTCCTGAGGGTATTCAGCCAATTGATTGGCTATAACTTGACCTTTGATTGCTTTTCTATCAACATATTCAATGTTGAATTCACTAAGTACCATGACCCATTTCGCAATCCTTCTAGTTAAAACAGTTTTGCTAAGTAAGTATTTTAAGGGATCAATTTTAGCTATGAGTTTCACCTTATGCAACAACATATAGTGTCTTAACTTTTGAGAGGCAAATACCACTGCTAGGCAAGCCCTTTCCATGAAGCTATAATTTAACTCATATTTGATCAAGGTTCTACTCAAATAGTGGATAGCTCTTTCTTTTCCTTCATCATCCTCTTGTGCCAATAAGATTCCTAAAGATCTTTATGTTACTGAAATGTAGAGTAATACAGGATTTCCTTGAATTGGTGACATTAAGATAAGTGGATTCATCAAGTATACTTTCAATAATGAAAAGGCTTTATCGCACTCCTCATCCCATGTGAAGATGGTGTCTTTATGTAGTAATCTGGTGAAAGAATGATATTTTTCTATCAATTGAGAAATGAACCTTCTTATAGATTGAAGTCTTCCTTGAAGTGACCTCATTTGACTAATATTATTGGGAATGTCCATGTCCATTATTTCTTGTACCTTTTTAGGATCTACTTCAATGCCTTTTGCCGAAACAATGTATCCTAGGAGTTTTCCAGATTGTACCCCAAAAGCACATTTCTTTGGGTTAAGTCTCACCTTGAATTTTTCTAGCCTTGTAAAAAGTCAAGTATGGATAGATGATCTTTTCTTTTATGTGACTTAGCTAAAATGTCATCCACATAATCTTCTATAAAGGTGTGCATCATGTCATGGAAAATGGTAGTCATGGCTCTTTGATAAGTGGCTCTGGCATTTTTGAGACCGAAGGGCATTACATTCCAACAAAAAGTACCCCAGGGGCATGTAAAGGTTGTCTTCCCTTGATCCTCAGGTGCTATGAAAATTTAATTATACCCACTAAATCCATCCATAAGTGAAAGCATAGAATGACCTACAGTGAGATCCACAATAGCATCAATGCTAGGTAATGGAAAGTCATCTTTTGGACAAACAAGGTTTAAATCTGTGAAAAATCTTATGGTTTTATCATGTTTGGTAACTGGTACATTATTGGAGATCCATTCAGCATATGCTATTACTCTTATAAATCCTGCCTTGAGCAATCTTTCCAATTCTGCTTTGACTAACAGGGCTATATATGGATGCATTTTTCTCAAATTTTGCTTTACGAGCTTAACCCCTGGTTTCACATTTAAGTGATGCATTATGAAACTTGGATCTAATCTGGGCATGTCAGCATATGACCATGCAAAGTTGATTTGTTTTTCTTGAAAGAATGTAATGAATTCTTCTCTCTCCAAGGGACTAAAAGATGCTGCTAAGTGAATGAATTTAGGATCCCTTTCTATTCCAATGTTAACCTTTTCTATGGGCTCAATAAGTATAGGTGATCTTTCATCTTCATGAGTTGGTAAGGTGTCCAACCTCTCTCCCTTAGGTGCTATAGTTGGGTTTTCACCTTCGGAAACATCCTTTATTTTTACTTTTTTTGGGTCTAGCACTGCCACATGGTGGTTTTCACCACTAGACCTTCTCATTTTTTTTGTATATTTTCTCTTCATTTTTTGAATTAAGAGGTTGAACACCTACCCCTATCATCATGTCCATAGTGAATTCATTGGTGGAAGAATTGGGTTCGACCACATTGAGGTATAAGGCCATTGTATTGTCATTTGGGAAGTACAGTAAGTCATTTGACTCGGACAGATCCCAATCGATAAGTTCGGGATGCATTAAGGACAAAGATTCATTGAATGAGATTTCATTTAAAGGATTTAAGTACATGAATTCATTGGATGGTTCATACATTGTATCATCATGGTCTATGACATGTGCCTCTTCAAGATCGTCCATGGAAGAAGGATCAAAATCCTCTTCATCAGAGTCCTCTATGATTTATATGGGAAAGAAATCATGTGGATTAAACACTAGGTTAGAATCTCCCACCCATGAAGGTACCCAAGGTTCACCTACCCATTGAGTGAAAAGAGGTGCTTGTTCTATGTTGACTTGTTGAGGTTCACTTGATGTTTGAGTTGA
>MU224482.1:593826-608159 GCA_018584345.1 Thuja plicata | reverse complement strand
GGATAAATAGCATTTGTTGGAAATGGTATCATGATTAAAGACTTGTCAAATGGAAATGGACACAAGGCTTCAATAGAAAAAGGTTTAGGAGCCCCACTTTGTTTTATTGTGTCCAATTGTATCTATAAAAGCTAGAATTGTTTGTTCAAGATATCAATGGGGTTAGCCTCAGCTTCTTCTCATTGGAGCTTAGTGACATCATAATTGTGTGGAAGTTTGAGACCCGTTTGTGCTAGGTCTAGAAAGTACTCCTCCTTGTATTTTTCCAACAATTTTTCCATGAGTTTCATGAAGAAAGGGCTTTGCATAGCCTCATTAACCTTTTCACCGGTTAACTCCTCATTATTAGGGTCTATATTACCCCCATTGTTGGTATTGTTCATTCCTTGATTGTTAGGATCCATGTTTGTTCCTCCGTTGGTATTATTTCTGGATCCTTTGTTGTTAGGATCAACATTTCCTTGTTTGTTCATATCCTTGTTCACATGATTAATCCGATTGGGATCTATATGGCCAAATGGAAAATACATCCTCAATTCTACTTCTTTGATGGGTTTGTGTAAGGGTTTTGCAGAAAAAGGATCACCTCAAAAGGGACACTCTTGTCTCAGATAAGATATGTCTGGTTGCAAGGTAGTCTTGATGTAATGGGATCGAGTAAAAACTGACATTAACATATGTCAAATAAAGATCTCAGGTTTTGAACTCACTTAAATGATCAATCCGTGTATAAATTCTCAAAATGCCCAATAATGATGGATTCTAGCCAAGTTAGGTATCCACAGTGGTAGAACGTCCAAAAGGGTATCCAAAAATTAAACTTTCTTGTTTTCAATCCTTCGGCAGATACCCACTATTTTCCCTTTTAAAATTTTGGGCGACTCTTACCTGTGTGTAGGCGGCCTTTAAATGTTAATACGCGGTCACTGGAAATCCTTTACGTGGCGCTCTGCAGTTGGCAGGCGGTGTTTGTCTGTTGATAGGCGATTTTGAAATATTTATACGCAGCAATTTCTAGTAGCACACGCGGTTGTTTAATGCTTTTACGCAGCGTTTTAAGATTGACAAGCAACCCAATTTTGTTTGTAAGCAGCTCTAAAATGATGGTACGCGGCACTTTGCTAATCAAAGTTGATTTTAACAATTTTATTGGTATTTTCTGGGTTTAAAAGTTTAAATTCTTTGATCAGATTTATCAAAAAAATATTTTTGCGTGAAAATAGAGTACAAGCTCAACACACACATCAAAATTGTACCATTTTCCTAAAACCACAGTAAAAGTGTATGTTCTCGGATGTTTTGATAGGTTTGCACAAGAATGTCTTCCAAGCAATCTACCTTAGAGTCAACAAATTTGGCTTTTAATCATGGCTCTACAAAGGTAGGTCTGCTACTTTATTAGGTTTCAAACTATCCCGGTCTAAATCTTGAGAAGATCCTTTACCCCTTTGAGGGCTTCCCACATGCACAAAAGTATGATTTTGCACAATCCCGAAGGACTACTAGAGGAAGTGAGGATGGTTTGCACAAGTTTTAGTCACTTTTGGATTAAGGTAAAGTGCATTTATTTATAGTGGGTTAGACAATATTGCGGTAAAAGTGAATATCTCCCACTTTGGGTCATTCCCTCTCACCATCCTCGTAAAGCAAATGTCAGGAGGCAGGCCCTTTAAAGCTTTATTTAACTAGAATGAATATGGAAAGAAAAAACCAAACTCAGTCCAACAAGTTTGGGAATCTGATTCACTCAAAGAGTGAAGAGAATATCCCTATTATCTTTCTTTGTTCCAAACACCTCAAACAGATTTGTTTATTTTCAACCTCTTGACAAGGAGGTTCTTAAAAAAATGAGATGTGTGGTTTGATTAATCCTTCCTTTCTCTTTACCACCCAAACTTGACACTTTTGGCTTTTTGATCAACTTTGAAAAGTTGAGAGCATATACCTAATGTCTTGTTTCAATAGAAAATAGTAAGGTGTCCATATTTATGCTAGATTTAAATGAAGTTAATTAATGTAAGCTTGATTAGATAAATACCTGATTTTTCAAAGCTAGCAAGGCTAGGCACATTTTTCAGTGTTTTGGCTTAATTCACTCACCTAGTGGCGATCGTTCCCACTCCGACTCCTCCAACAAGTTAGTCAACATAGAGCGAGGCAAAGTGAAGAAAACTTGGAAAAAATCAAATGACAAATTACCTCCTAAAAGCTCTTTTAATGAAAGATTTATCAATTAAAGCTTTAAAGAACTAGGCATGAAAACCAATTAAAGAGTAGGAAATTTTCATTTGTAAGCAAAAAAAACACCTTAATGTAGTGATCATACAAGTGTTCTTCCTCAAATAAACTCTCTAAAAAAATTTTTGTATGTATTTCTTTATCATTCTTGGTTTTGATTCTTACCTCTTTGCTAGGCTTTGAGATCCGCTTTTCTAGTTTCTGCACCTTTGGGTGATTTTTCATCTGCGGGACAGAAAAACACAGAGTTACAACAGTGACCAAATCAATAAAAACTTGATTTAAAGCAAAAGTAATTACGTGGCATTTAACAGCTAAAGAGTGGCATTTAAATGTTTTTAAGCGTAAATGAAAACTTGCTACGTGACTTTTAAATCCTAACAAGTGTCTTTTAAAAAGTCACAGGCGGCTAAATAAAATTAGCAGGCGGTACAAAAAGTGTAAAAGGCGGCCAAAGATTGCTTGTAAGCGACTGTTGAAAAATCTTAGGTGGCACACTTTATCTAGAAGGTGGCATGCTTTATCTAGCAAGCGGACCACTTTATCTAGGATGCAGCTGCAGAACGAAAGACGGAGATGAATCAGGCTTCGTAGGCGGCATTTTATTGTTCACAGGCGGCTCTTAACATCGCATAAGTGGCTCTTCTCCTATTTTCTGCAAAATAACACAAAGAACAAAACACACAAAATCTTATGATAGAAACATTAGCAAGGAGGCTTAGAGCCCCACGGTGGGCACCATTTGTGTGTGTAAGATTACACCTTCATGAAATTAAGATTAAGAACAACAATTCTATGGAAAGACAATACGATTTAATCTAAGAATTGAAGCTAAAAATCCATATCATCTCACAGATCTCTATCTAAGCTTTGTTAAGAGAGCTCTCAGGCTTAATCTCTCTCAAGGAAAATCTGAGAATGAGAAATGAATGATAAACAAATGCTCAAATCTAGCTTAAGATTCTCAAAATGCTCCAAGATATGTTAGAAAACAACAAATGCTCCTAAACATGATATACTAAATGTTATGGAAATGTTGAAATACTCTCAAAAGCTCTCAAATGCTCTCCATATGCCTATAATAAGGATGCTTTTTCTTTTGAAATTATTGGATCCCAAACACAAAGGAAATGGCTTGTATTTATAGCATTTTCCCAAGGGTAGGGGGTAGCGTGAGTTGATCATGATCAAAGTTTGGTTAAGTCAAAAGTTTTGAGGTGTTTTCAAATGGAGGGAAAGTTGGTTGGTTGTCTCAAAGATATTAGAAATTAAATAACTCAATCATTTAATTAAGTTAGCCATGGAAGGGTGAATGGGTTGGATTTGATCTTTTTGATTTGAACTGTACGATTGAAAAATCAATTGCATAATTTGATTAATTCCTTTAGGCTTGAATTTAATTATTTGATTTCATGATTATTTGATCTTTTAATTTGATTTGAATTTTGTCAATTTGATTTGATCCATTTTAATGCATTGAGATAAGATTTTAAGGCATTTAGCTAAGATTTACAATTTTGAATGCTTGAGATACACCTGGTCAAATTTAGGTGTCTACAACTGGGTTTTGGGGAATCAGACGTGTTCTCTTTCTCTTGGAGGGCGTTGATGTGCCGGGTAGTAGCAGAAAGACAAGGCTCACACTCTAGCTCAGAATTTTTTTGATAATGCACCCGACACCAAGTGTCAAACAAGAGTGTGGCGGGGGTTACTGCAGCACCCTGAGAGTTAACCTCAACCCTCAATTTTTCTTCCAGGTCCTAGGTTCTCTAAGAGACTATGGAGTCCTCCCTAGGGCTGAAATCGAATGTTAAGATCTCAAGGGGTTGGTACACCTTGGAGGAAGTCTCAGAGAAGAGGACTTCATTCACCCTCCCGACTTTGGTGAGGGCATGTTTCATTCGGGGCTCACTTTCAACCCAGATCTGGTTAGATTCTCCCTCCCAGCGGAGCCACAAGTGGGAAAAGTCAGTCTATAAATATCCGTTTAGGGACTTGGACCAATTGTGACTTGGTAACATCCCATAAGTATCTGGGATTTCCACCACCTATATGTCAATCACACTGGCTATCCTGGGGTCCTGGATGAGTTGAATCTGGATTTTTTTCATTTCTCCCACCATTTTTACAGTAGTTTTATCCAACTGGATTACTGCGCCATTAGACGGGGTGGGGCAGAATCTGAGCTTCTGGCATATGGATAAAGGCATAATGTTTCCCGAAGCCCCATAGTCTACCAATAAATTATGTATATTCTTCCCTTGTATGTTCAAACCCAGTAGGAAGGAAGGATCCTCGGTGTTACCCTGGAAGACAACCGCATTGGCGTCATCAAAAGAGATGGTCTTGGGTGGGCGACTAACAACTTCCAGGTTTACTAAGAACTTCAGAAGAGACTTCTTCTGCTTGGGAAAATTTAGAAAAACCTCCATCAAGGTCATGGAGGTGGTGGTTTTTTCTAAAACCTTCATAATGTCAAACCTTCCTCCCGAGAATTGGAAGCTTCCCTCAACCGGGTCCTTAGCTTGGTTAGATCCGGGGCCTTTTGGAGGGACAAACCGATCAGTCGTGTTGTCCTAAGGGGGAGTATCTTTGGGAGGTGTGGGTGTGTAAACTGGTCCTTTACCAGCCTGACTTTGAGTGTTGTAGGGAGTCTGTGGGTTGGTGAAGGCATTGGCCTCAAAGGCCGAAATAGATTCATCAAAGAACCCCTGTAGTTCGGGTTCTTCTTCATCTTCCTTGTCTGTTCCAAAGAAGACGGTCTCATAGGTGAAGGCACCATGAGTGGGCTCTTATATAGGAGGCTCTAAGGGAGTAGGATTAGAAACTTGTTGTCTGTCTAGCTGGAAAATCATGATGAATTTCTCCAGCGTGGCACAATTTACCTCATTATAAGAGCCTATTTTGTGTAATCTACACATTTGGTCATAGGTTAGAAGTTTGTGACTGGCGTGAAATGAGAAGGTCCAGCGCTACCTTGATTGGTGTTTTGATTTGGAGGAGGATGTCTGGTGTTAGCATTGTTATTCCATTGTTGTTGACCGGTCTGGGGCCCGTTGTTGTAATTTCTTCCTCCGACATTATTATTTCATTGGCCAGAGAAAATATTCCCCCTCTAGGAATTGGTGTTGTGGGGTGCAAGAGACCCCGCCTTCAGCTGACCCATGTCCACAGTCAGTGTAGACAACATTCACCAAAGGGACTCAACCTCAGCGGTCAACTGGGTATTCGCGTCACAATGTGACAGTTTTTGTTGTTGGTTTCCCAGGAAAGCGGAAGCATTTTCTAGAGTCGAGGGAAAAAATCCTCCAGCCATGGATGAGTGAAAGAAAGGCACTCCATATGGTTGTGTCAATTTTTGTTGCATTTGCTGCGGTTGGTTCCAAGGAAAAGATTCCATACCCAGTATTGTCTAAACTTGTGATGGATACATGTACCAGGCCTGTTGGTGTATCGGTGGTGGTGGGGGATTCATGGCCATCACGGGGGCACCCATTACCTGATTGGAGTTGTATCCCCTGGCATAAGAAGTTTCTTCAGGTATCATGTTAAAAGGCATGCTCTGCCTAATCCCGCCTGGGGATTTTTTAAGACCACGGGACAACTCCAAGGCCAAGTTGTAAACCTTTGCCAAAGTATCCCAGTCACCCGGGGTGGGATTTCTCCAGAGGAGAGTGGCAATGAAAGGGTCCATCACATTAAGATAGTTCTAGATAGTTATATCCACGGATGGGATGAAGGGACCCGTGCACCGTTTCACGGCACATTGGAACCGATGGTTGAATGTTGCAAGGGGCTCATTTGGTTCCTTCTTGATGGAAATGAACTGGATTTGGGACCAAGCTGGGTCCACGTGTACGTGGAAGGCAACCAAGAAGGTGTCATCCATGTCTTGCCAACTATTGATGGAGTTGACAGGAAGGTTAAGGTACCAGTTCAGCTCGTTCTGTCCTAGGGACAGAGGGAACATTCAAGTCACAACGTCCTGATGTTGTATCTGGTGTTGGTTCATGGCATCTTTGTATGCCTGCAGATGTTCTCTTTTGGATCGTGAGCCTAAATTCTCATATCGGGGACAAATGTTTTCTGGGTGCGCAAGAAGATCATTGGCTGCACCTGGAAAAGTTCCCATCGGGGACCTAGTGTTTCCAAAATACGCAGCCATCGGGGGCATTGGGTTTTGACTAGGTTGAGCGTTAATTCCTAGGGCCATCTAGGGAACATGGGTATTCTAAGCTATAGTATATCCCCAGACAATAGCGGTTGGTGTGGCTTTCAGGGTCCATTTCCTTCGAGCAAGAGGCTCGATTTCAACAAACCTTCTGGGATTGGGAGCTGATCTAAGGAATCTTTTGAATCTCACGAGTGAAAATGATCCAATCCCACTAAAGGTCTAACTCCTAAAACTATGGCTTGGGGAACCCTCGGGTGGTGTAAAATCAAAATCCTCATAGGGGGCTGAGTTCATGCCCTCCTTCTAGCGCTTGTTTCTGTTGATGGGACTTTGTGACCGGGTCTGCCAATAGATGTAAGTTGTCATCGAGTACCAGGGAAATGAGATTCCCTATGCCTTCAAGCATGTGAGAGTTGGGTCTTGACAATATGGGAGCTTAGTTGAGAATGTGACTATTTTGTTCAGGGGATAGTTGGTTATCTTGGCTCATCTTCTCCAGGGATTCGAATAAGTGGGGTTTCCTGCAAGCATTTACTAACTTTACCAAATAAACTTCAAAAGATACTGCAAGGTTAGAAATATTCCATCTACCTATAGTTACGCCAAACATTCAAAACATCAACCATGCTCTAACATGCTACACAAAATACTAAAGAAATACAGAACCATCAGTTCATATTTAATCAATAGCGAGGAAAAGAAGGTTGTTAATCTACTTAAACTATCAGAGAAAGGGACATAAAGAACATGCAACATAAAATAACATTAACCCAAAGATCTGAATGCTAACAGCATCATTGATAGAATCCTTCCTTCTTCATTAACAAGTTTCCAGCGAGCACTGGTGCATTTCACAATGGTGGCTCCAGGGGAGAATTTAACTACTAAAAGCTTCTAAAAACTAAGGAGCATTGAGCTCTGCAACTGAGAACTGAGAAAACCAAAATGCTATTAGCTATGGACTACAAAATCATCAATTTCCCTGACCCTTGGAATGAGGTCGGACTTATTATTTATACACAAATTTTGACCTAAAACTCTAACCTAACTTGCTTAACACTTAACAATATAATACTATTTCCAGTGGCTGGTACTACCTGCACCACGTTACAAAAGACCTCAAGACAGAGAAGGTCTGACATGTTAGAAGAATAAGACAAGGAAGGAGTGGAAGAATCGGCCTCAAGAAGAGAGCCAGGAGGAGAAAAGAAGAAATCTGATCCCCCGAGGATCGAGGCTACATGCCTCATTAATGAGAAAAGTGGCCCATTGTCTTTGATGCGCCAGGTGTTACA
Organism: Thuja plicata; assembly: GCA_018584345.1. Lineage (NCBI taxonomy): Eukaryota > Viridiplantae > Streptophyta > Pinopsida > Cupressales > Cupressaceae > Thuja > Thuja plicata. The sequence continues at coordinate 600,452 of MU224482.1, read as the reverse complement.
TTGGAGCGGTGCCTTAGGAAGACCACCTGTCAGAATCATCCTTTGAGCCGACATGCCTTGTTGTGGTTACCTACTTTTTGACACTTTTATTAACCTTCTGATAGTGACTGCTCGACGTTGGGAACCGAGACACTGGTCACTAAAAGAATACAAAATTGTGGGATCCAAAACTCTGGGACCCGAAAGCTTGCGCCCCAAAGAATAAAGAATGCAGTCGATACATGGTTGATGGGATTGTCCAAACTCTGGAGAACTTTATTGTTCCTTACTATTTTTCAATGTCTCCAACACTTGGATTATGCCTTCTTCATCTATATCTTTAATACTATCCCATCGACTGTGAACAACCTCCAATGTTTCTTCAACATCTCTGGCCCCGTTCCAAAATTCATCCACCATTTTTATGGCGTCATGCGACCGGATCATTGTATTGGATAGTCTAGATAACCTACCGTGGTCAAAATCTCTGGCAGCCAGATACAGGGACTCCATCTGCTCATCAAATTTTTTGAGGACGTAGTCCTCCGGGGTGCACATTATGGTGGTGAAGGGATCAACCTGCGATATTCCAACCACAAATGCTTGAAATAGACCTAAGGGGTATTGGGCCACGGTCACCTTTTCTTTCAAGGCCTTAACCAGTTTCTTGCACACCTTAATTTTGAGGCCAAGTCTGGAGTATTGGGCTTGGAGGAAATCATATGATTCATCTCCCAAGATCCTCGCCTCTGTGGTGGCTTCTTCCCTGATGTTGTGAATTTATTCCAGCCTGGCCTTCCACTTTTCATACTTCACTAAATCTTTCTCCCATATAAGAGCAGAGCCATTTTATTGGCTAATGAGGTGGTCGACCCGATAAAGGTCAGGGAGGGATGTCGCTAGAAATTGTCTTATGGTGGCTACCTACTCAGTGGCCCACCCATCTACAGCCCATTCCTTCTTCATGGCCCGGAGAGAATCCACGTTGCCCTGCACAAGAGGCAATCCATAGGAAGGGGTTCCTGGGTGGATCTTGGCCAATGGTTGTGTAAGTTCTGCCAGAAGTGCAAGGACATTGGCATTAGTCTCTCTTTCCTCCTTCAACTTCTGGCCCTGCTTGATATATCTGGCCTCCACTGCTTTGGTGGCCTCCCTTAGCAAGTTCAGTTCACCTTGCTTATCTCTTCTCCCTAGTGTCACTTCTATGATGTTATAGTCTTCAGGCCTTATGGCCACTACATCTACACTTGGAGGGGGTGTTGCAATAGTTGAAATAGTGCTGCCTATTGGACCAGTCCATAGAGTATGGACTGTCTGTGCCTTCTTAGGCTTCTGGGCCTCTGCATTTCTGGCAATCATTTTGGCCAAGGAGAGTGGAGCGCTTGTTGCTACCATTAGTGCCTTTCTTTTCCTTGATTCCACCAGCAATTGGGGCGGCTGGGGAGGCTTTGTAGTTAGGACCTGAGCATCTAGATTCCCCTCTAAACTTGGTGGTGTGTTCCCAGAATGTACACTTTCTTTGGGCTCTTTCTCCTTTTCTTGCTCTCATTCCTTTTCCTATTCCCCAAGATCTTCAGTATTTTTCGCAATGCTGGTGTCCTCTATTATTATGTCCAGAACTTCCTGGTCTACATCGGTATCACTTGTTTCTTCAGGGATTTCCCAGTCTTTTTGTTGCTATTATTCTTTGACCCTACTTATTTCTTCTGTCAGAATCTCTTCTTCCACTAAGATATCCTGTGGGATTGGGTGAGGTCATTGGCCAAAGTTTAGCAATGCGACCACTTTCACTACCTCACCAAATGTACTCCGGGGAGCCTGACCTCCCCAAGCGACCAAAGGCATTTGGAGCGTGATGATCGGGGGTACGGTTGATCCCGTGGGTTTGGGTTCCCCAACCATCAGTTTCTCATCTATTATTTTCCTTGGTTGATTCTAAACCTCTTGGGCTGGTGTTTCTTCTTGCCTTTCCTTCTCTTGTTATTCCCCTTGTATTTCTTCCTAGACTTTCTGCTCTATTGCAGGTTCTTATTCTGGGATCTCCTGATCTGTAGGGATATCTTCTTTCTCTTGAGTAGAAATCTCCTCCATCGTGTGACCTATACCTTATTGAAGGTCCATGAACTCGTCCGCCAAGAAAGTGTCATCAAAGTCATCATGCGGGGGCGAGGATTCAAAAATATTTTCTAGTCTGGGAGAATCTGAACTGACATCTACGAGAGGCAATTTTGGCATACCGGGGCTAGTGGCTATGCTTGGTGTGGTGGTCACCTTCTTCTTTTTCTTTCTTGTCAGTGGAACCCCGGTCTCTAAAATGTTGGTAGACTCCACCTTGGAAAAATTTTGTCTGCTCATCATTGCGGCCAACGATGGGGATCCCGTCGGGCGAGCAGATGCCATCGGAGTTACGAGGACGCTGAAAGATATCTGTGTGCTTATCTGCTAGCTGACCAGCCTCGCTGACTCCATTTTTTGTTGTATTTGTGCCATCAAAGGGGTGGGACCTTGGGGAGGTACCTTGGCTGGGATGCCCTCTTTTTCTTTCCCTTTGCTCGTGCTAGGTCTGGCGTCGACAGAAGATGGAATGGCCTTTCTAAACATTGGTTTCTTTTGGGTGCTCTTGGGACACACCCGGGAAAAATACTGGTGACTTACTTCTAAAATAGGGTGACATACCCCTTCAATTGTTAAGTCTTCAGGGGTGGCCCAGTCCACCGAAGGGAGATCTAACTTGTCTAACACCTGCCCCTTGTATGCTGGGTCTTCTAATGTCCCATCATCTGAAAAGCCCTTCATAAAAGTTTGAAAGTCGAGCACCTTCATGAGTCCTTTGGACATGTGTGAATGTTGTTGGGCCTGGAGATCAAAACTATCTTGGCAGTCCACCCAAAAATCTTTAAATATCTACTTCGTGTGGCGGGGATGCCCAGGGGAGTGCTGTGGCAATCTTGCCTAGAGGATCATAGTTTTTCCTGGTGTGGTGGAATTCCACCAGTCATAGGCTTTTCAATTCATTATCTACCTCCATTGCTGCGGTGAGGCTGCATGTATAATTCCCACACAAAAATGGGAATGGGACGTTGATGACCTTCTTCAATGTAAAGAAGGCATGCAGGTCCATCATCTACCAGAAAAACTCCAAAAGAATAATTTTGTCCCCGCAATACCGGGGAAGAAGATGGGGCTTCCCAGAGAAGCTGATCACCCGAATGTAGGTGTGGTGCTAGAACTGAATAAAGTAGTAGCCATAGGTACTATCCAAGTTCATTGCCTCCTATGACAATCGGTACCCAAAATCCCAGGTAAGTGTTAGAATGTTTTGGTAAATGAATGCATCATTTACCTTATAGAAATTTAGGAAACTAAGTTCCCATTATATTTGGAGATAATGATCCCATGGTTTCAACTTGCCCGGCCCGTTTCTAAGTTCACCCACTGTTCCCAATCCTGGAAAAGCTGGTCTTTGTTGGGCTAGTGCCCATAACACGTATGATGTCATGTAAAACTTAGAACTCTGGACGACGCCCTTGAGCTGTGTGTCCATGTGATTGGCTATGATAGCCGCCTAGTTGAAGGTCGTACTGCAAGTGGTGATGTAGTAAAGAAAGTAGTACATCGACACTGAGAAATCCTGGGCATGGGACAATCTAAAGATCTTGCACAAAATATAATGCCTGCCTGAATGGGCTCTTTGAACTCCCCGCGGGGAATTTCCAACTTCATCCTCCTACAATCCCTCTTTGGGGACTTCAAGCAGTGGCTATTGAGATATTTCTGGAAGATAAGGGCAGTGTCCTTAAACTTCTACAATGTTTGGGCCCAATTCCAGATAATGGACCCATTGAACTGTGGGATCTCCATCCTTGAGGAAAAATTTGCTGCATCCATGGTGACAATTCTTGTTGGATACTGTAATGGCTGGGGATCTGGAAGTAGAATGTTCTGAGTAGGTGTGTTGTACAAAGTTTCCAGTTGGATTATTAACTCTGGTGATTACACCAAACAAGGAAATTTTTCTGCCTTAATGATGCCAGAGGTGGCCACCTATGTGGCCAAATTATCTCCGGTGGCCTTCAACCTATAAATGGCTTGGATTAAGCCCTGCATTTTAGGCCAAAGTCCAGGCTCTGTGTCTATTATTTCTTAGACTTTGGAATCCACCTTGAATCCCACGAGAACACCCTCCTTTGGATATTTGGAGGTCAAGGGCAATTTTGCTAACATCTTTTGGGCCTTGGTCTTTGTGGCCGCCTAGGTGGAAGTGGTAGGTAGCTCCAGGCTATCAGGAGGGGTGATTACTCCAGACATCTTGATTTTCTATCCGCAACCTGAAAGACTGGAGAACTGTTAGAACATGGTACACATAGAAAGAATACTAAAAACTCTAGGAGAATCGTCGCCACCCTGCACCCTTCCAACAAGTGTTAGCACATGTCAAAGAATCCCAGAATACCTAAAATAGACGTGAGTAGGACTTTGGGGTGTTGAACCAAGTCACAGGAGGAGACGCAAGATAAGGGATTGCTCAGGACTCAGAGTCTGGATAAACTAGCCGTTGTCGTGTCGATGTGACCAGTGGGAAATTGTACCTAGATGACGTGGGTTGCCAAGTGGTCACGTGATAGGAGATATAAAGGCATTAAAGGAGAAAAGTAGGCTGACACAGGGTAAATTAAATGTCAGATGGGACATGGTTTGAATTCCCACTCATAGGAAATTAATCCCGCCATTAAGGTGATGATACAATGGAGAGAGAAATCCACCATGGCTCGAACCAGCGAGGTGCCAAGTTCAAGCTGTAGCGACTCCATCTTGAAGAGATCGAAAAGGTGAGTGAAAACATGACAGAGCATGATGAACTCGTCAGCTTTAAAGGATACACACAAGATATATACAAAATTTAGAGAGGGTCGAAGGCTGAAATGCATATAGACTAAAGTACACAGTATTTACAAACGGTTTACAGATTTACACAATATTTACATTAGGTACATGAGATACCCTAAGACAATATACAATGTATACATTAGTTTACCACTGAATAGAAATTGGACAACCCTCTGGCAAAGCCAACCCACCAATGGGAGGCGAACCGAAAACACAAAACACAAAAAGAAAACTAGCAAAACCGAACAGCGAAACCAAAAACAAAAAGGAAACAGCAAGAAAAACAAGAAACAGTAAGAGACCAGAGGACAAACCAAGGACCCACCTAGAAACACAAAGAAAAGTAGGGGAGAAGCACACCAAGAGCTCTCTGCAACAAGTCTATCCTCGAACGATCACGAACAGATACCGCAAATCAATTGGTAATCGACCACTAAGCACAGAACAACTCGCAGCCTAATCGCAGTTTAATCACCTAAGAATCACTCTGAATGCTCTAAGTGTTTTTAATCATGGTAACTATGAAAGTGATGGGTAATTTCCATTTATACTCTTAGGGTAAAAATAGGTTACACTCTTCTCCGCAAACTCCAGAATAAGCAAACCCTCAGACTCTGGGCCTGGGGATTCCACCTAACCATACCTTCTCGCAAGAAGAAGACATCATGTCGGTGAATCTCAGAGTCCATAATCTGGCTCTAGAAAGAACAAAAAACTCTAGGAATGGGTCCCGAAAAAATGAAAGACAAAAATAGAAAGAAAACAAACCTCACGGGAGGAAAATCCCAGAGAAGAAAATAAAGAAAACAAGGCAAGAGCCAAAGCGAAAAGAGGGGACCCAACATTTTGCACACAAAATGTAGGGATGGGTATGTAGGGAATAACACTTGTGATAACTAAAGCCTTCAATCCAACAGTTCTAACTTTAGTCAAGGATTTTTCATGTCTTTTAGTTTTTTTATAACAAAATCATTTTTAATGTTTTTTTCGAGCAAGAATTTGATTGATGATAGTGTGATCATGCCCCCTCTGGAATGAAATTGAAGGAAATAAAATCCTTCTATTGAAAATGATGTATCATTTGCATGGAGCAATTAGGTCAATGAAAGAATGGATTAGAAGAAGTGAAGAAATGAAGGTGTGTTTAGTGAAAACACATGTTTTACGAAGTTAATCACGTTTTAAAAGGTGAGTTCGATTTTGTGCCTGATAGATCAAATATTTCAGGAATCATTGATTATGTCATTAACTTGGATTTTTAATGAATCAAGAATATAAATGATTTTGAGCTCAAGTCCTTATGTTGTTCTGTCAAATGAATCATGCAATCTCTAAATGCATCTATATGCAGACTCTTAGGACTGTCACTGATTTGTATACATTGTAGCATTTTATCATCATTGGGCACTTTTAGGAAGGGATACCACTTGATAGTACAACAATCACTAATACCCACTGATATTATGAAAGTATGAATACTATGTTTATTGGATATAATGTCGAAAATAGACTTAGGCATCAAGGCATAGAAGCCAGGATGACAAGTTAGTCACCTTCCTTTTACTATATCAAAATATGTCTAAGGTAAGATATTGGACCCACAATGACCTTGAAAATTCATATCCTTGGGTACTGTATACACTAAAAAATGGCTTCGTTGATTAATCAATTAATTAAATATTTATTATTTAATTAATATTGACTTGATGAATTGGTTAAATATTTATTATTTAATTAATGTTTATTTCTTCTATTTATTA
>MU224482.1:527173-585378 GCA_018584345.1 Thuja plicata | reverse complement strand
CTTTCTCTCAACCCCTTTAACCAAGTCAATAGTAACCCTGGGATCTTCCACCTTTCAATCTCCACCCTAGGATCGTGCCACCTAGGCTTAGGTCCTCCAAAATCCTATAAAAGGAGCCTCATTCCCCTTTTGTGATCTAGGAGTGAGCATTCAAGCAATAGGTAATCAAGCATTCAAGTGATCAAGCATGCAAGCATTCAAGCATCCAAGCCTCCAAGCATTCAAGCATTCAAGCAATCAACCATTTTCACAAGCATCCAAGCATCCATTTCAAGCAATCAAGTATTTTTACAAGCATTCCATCATCCATTTGCATAATCAAGGTTTTAGACCATTTTGCATTCATTCATACAATCTCCACACTTTGGTAGTATCTTGGACAAAAGAGCTTCATTTGGAAATCTGAGAGCTCAACATACATTCAAGAAACCAAAGCTAGGAGGGCAATGAAGACAAGCTGCATTGGGTAGGTGAAGGTAACTTTATTGTTTTGCTTCATTTAAACTTGTAATCTTCATTGTGTTTGCATTTAGATTGATTTATTAGTTAGATTGATTAATATCTCATTTAGAGTAGTTGCACATCTATTTTGCATACAGGTACATTATGTTTCATACACCTTCGTGAGAGTTTGAGTAAGAAAAAAGACAAGGAAATTGTGCCAACCCCACCATAGTTTACACATAACGAAGATTGAGATATATGTGGCTATCCACTCATGTTGGCAGCTCTTACCATATACATCCAATTTAGGTAAAATGTATAGGATCATTTGGAACAATCACCATACACAGAAAACCAAGAAAATGTTATGTCCCATGTCTGTGCAACTCTTTGTCTTTGCGTAGACGTCATGGAGTAACTCGGAAGACATAACAACTATCAATTGTGAATCAAGAAAATAAAATTCATAACTACTTAGATACCTCTAGTTAAATCATCATCAATGCATAAAAGAGTCATAATCAAACCAAGATCAAACTATGTTTAAGTAGTATTGAGAAATACTATTGATTCATTTTTTAAGCGCAGTAGAGATTCAGCAATAATGATGTGGAATTCAAGAAATATATTTCCCATGTCTGTGTAGAATCACCATTCTGGTTTGCCCTCCAATGTAGGGCTTTAGGAACAACATTAGTGCAATGTTTGTGTCATCCTTGTTTCATGAAAGTGATAGTTTGGTGCAAGTATCAACAAGCATTGTATCACAAGACAAACCATCCTATGAAGACCTAGTAGACACAACCTTTTTATATTAGCAAAGATGCCTCTAGTGTGGAATGACTTGATCCTAAGACAAGAATGCAGACAAATCCCAAGCAAGGATAAGATATTCGTAAGGAAACAAATTCAAATCGTAGCACAAGTATAATCGTGAAGGCTTAATGTCGGCAATGTATTGATAGATAGAGAATAGAATACAAGTGACGCCTGATTTCCAGGTTTTCACCACTCAGCAAGACCTTTCATTCTTTTTTCTACCAGGATGCATGTTTTACCAGGTTTTCATCAAGGCACTTTCTCTTTTTCAATTTTTTTTTTGCTATTTTTTCCTTTTTGAATATTTTTGTAGTATCAAGGCGCCTGTTTGCCAGGTTTTCACCAAGGATACCTTTCTTCAGGAGTTTTTCCACTATTTTTGGATTTCTTCAAGATCAATTTTCTGATTTTTTGGTATTTTCTAAATTTTCTCTGTACATGCTCTGATAGCCAAACATCAAGCATAGAACCACTTCAAATGTAGAGTATTGATAGGATCTGGAAGAACATCTCCCTCAGGTGTAGCTAATTGATAGGCTCTAGTCCCAAAAGTAACAGTGATAACATAAGGTCCCAACAAGTTAGGTTCAAACTTTTCTTTTTATTCTTTGTTAGGCTAGTTCTTAGGATTCTCCTTTAGGATGAGATACCCCACTTTAAATTGTCATGGTTTGACCTTTTTATTGTACCCTTTAGACATTCGTGCTTGGTAAACCTTCAGATGATTGAACGCCTATTGCCTGTGCTCATTAAGTAATTATAAAGAATTCACCCTATCAATGTGGTATTTATCATTAGTAACAAGACCTTGTAAAGATATCCGCAAAGATGGGATTTCAACCTCAATAGGTAGTATTTCTTTAGTACCATAGACTAGGGCAAATGGCGTGGCTCCTGTTGGTGTTCTGATGCTTGTTCTGTAGGCCCAAAGTGTCGGATTTAGTTATAAATGAAAGTATCTGCCAGACTTACTCACGGTTCTATGTAGGATTTTGAGAATATTCTTGTTAGATGCCTCAGCCTATCCATTACCTTGAGGATAATAGATTGAGGAGCAATGTTGAGTGATTTGGAACTATTCGCAAAAGTCATCAATGTCTTCGTTTTTAAATTGGCCCCCATTGTTTGTTACAATTGAAGAGGGTATCCCATATCTATAGATAATGTAGTTCAAAATAAACATAGCCACCTGTTTGCTAGTGGCTTTGATTAGCAGCACGGCCTCGACCCACTTTGTGAAATAATCAGTTGTCGTAATGATGAACTTGTGTCCATTTGAAGAATTGGGATATATTTGTCCAATCAAGTCAAAGGCCCATTGCTGAAATGGCCAATGTGTTATGAAAGGTATAAGTTCTCTGGCAGAAGCATGGATGAGATTTCCATGTGTTTCACATTTATGACAAGTTTTTGAAAATTGAATAGAATATTTTTCCATTGTAGGCCAGTAATAGCCTACTCTGAGTAGTTTCTTTGCTAGTGAAAAGTCGTTTGAATGTCCTCCACATACACCTTTGTGGACTTCTTTTAATGTGTGATCTGACTCTTCAATTTCTAAACATCTAAGAAGTGTACCATCAAGACCTCATCGATATAAGTTATTAGTTATGAGAACATAACGCGATGTTGTCCTAATTAAGGCTCACTTTTCATTTCTCATTAGATCATTGGGAATGGTTTGGTCAGTTAGGTAAGCAATGATATTAGCATATCAAGATTGGTTTGGGGTGTTTAAAGCACAGATTACTTGGTATTCAGGGGTATCAAAGGTTGGACAAGATAATTACTCCACCAAGAAGTCATAGCGGAATTGATGTTCCTCCAGTTGTAACATGGATGCTAGTGTAGCCATAGCATCTGCGGCTTTGTTCTTTGTTCTGGGTGTCTGTTGGAATGTGATGAAGACAAAGTACTTTTTTAAGTCATCAACCAGTTGCTTGTAGGGCATCAACTTCTCATCTTTCGTCTGATAATCTTCATTGACTTGATTGATAATGAGTTGTGAGTCACCATACACGTGTAACTCTACAATCTTCTATTCCATGGCAAGCTTAAGACCGTTTACCAATGCTTCATATTCAGAAATGTTATTTGTGCATGGAAACATCAATTTGTAGGACTTCAGTATTTAAAATCCTTGACGAGTTATGAATAGAACCCCTGCTCTAGAGCCTTGTTGCATGAAAGAACCATAAAAGTACATCCTCCATGGATGCTCAATGAGATGCATAATTGTTTCATCGAGGAACTCAGTTCTTAAAGGCTCGTCATCTTGGAGTGGTGAATCAACTAATTGATCCGTGAGGACTTGTCCTTTAATAGCTCTGCAGTCCACATATTCAATGTCAAATTTGCTCAGAATTAGGACCCATTTTGCTAATCATCTTGTTAATGTTGTCTTGTTGAGGAGGTACTTCAAAGGATCTATCTTTGCAATGAGCCTTACTATATGTGATAGCATGTAGTGTCTCATTTTTTGTGATGTAAAGACAATTGCTAAGCATGCTTTCTCAATAATGTTGTAATTGAGTTCATAGGAGACTAGTGTTCTACTGATGTAGTATATTGCTCTTTCTTTCTTAGTTTCATGCTCTTGTGCTAGCAACACTCCTAATGAGGTGGTTGTAGCTAAAATATACAGGAGTAATGGCTTGCCATGGATGGGTGCCATAAGAATAGGAGTAGCTAGGTACTCTTTTAATTCTCTGAAGTTGGCTTCACAATATTCATCCCATTTGAAAGTGACCCCTTTATGTAGTAATTTGGCAAAAGTTTGTGCCCTGTCGACAAGTTGTGACATGAACCTCCTGATTGATTTAAGTCTCCCTTGTAATGTTCTCATTTGACTAATGTTGCATGGAGGAGTCATCTCTAGTATAGCCTTGACTTTTCTAGGGTCTACCTCAATTCCTTTGGCTGAGACAATAAATCCCAAGAGCTTACCTGATTGGACCCCAAAGGCACATTTCTTTGGATTGAGCCTGAGTTGAAATTGTTCCATACAATCCAATATCTTTCTTAAGTCAGCAATATGAGTGCTCCTTTCCTTTGATTTAGCTAAGGTGTCATCCACGTAATCCTCCATTTTTTTATGCATCATATCGTGGAATATAGTAGTCATGGCTCTTTGATATGTAGCTCCAACATTCTTTAACCCAAATGGCATGACATTCCAGCAAAAGGTGCCCCATGCGCATATAAATGCAGTCTTCTCTTGATCTTCAGGAGCAATTTTAATCTGGTTATAGCCTCAAATATCATCCATTAATGAATACATTTGGTAGCCTGATATGAGGTCGATGATCATATCAATATTAGGCAATGGGAAGTCGTCCTTAGGACATGTGTTGTTTAATTCTCTGAAGTTTGTACAGATACTAATAGATTTATCAGATTTAGACATTGGGACTACATTAGAGATCCATCATGTGTAAGTGATGACTCAGATGAATCCATCTTTAGACAATTTCTCTAGCTCTGCTTTTACTAGCAATGCAACATGAGGATGCATCTTTCTTAGTTTTTGTTTCACGAGTTTGATCCCGGGAGCTATAGGTAGATGTTGCATTTTCAATTCAGGATCCAGTCCACGCATATCTGTATAAGACCATGCAAAGTTGATATTTTTCTCTTTTAGGAATTTGGTGAACTGTGTCTTCTCCTCTTCTAACAAAGATTGTGCTAGGTGTACTATTTAAGGATCTTCAGTGGTGCCCAAGTTAACTGGTTGCATTGGTTCTATTACAACTGAAGACCTTTCTTGAAAGTTCTCAGGGAGGATATCAAGAATCTCATCCTTTGGTGCCTCTAGGAGGTTTTCACCATTAGATACGTCTTTTTTTTTTACTATTTTAGAATCTGACACTACCACAATGTGGTTTTCACCATCAGTTCTCTTTTTCTTTTTTAATTTTTGACTGAGAAACTTGATATCCTCCTGTGACATGTTTACGCTCCTTGCATTGGTGGAAGAAGGGTAAGGTTCACAAGCATTTAGATAACAAGCCAAAGTATAGTCATTAGGGAAGTCTAGGATAGGAGTAGGATCTGTATTAGTCCAATCAATTAGATCTAGGTTTATCAAAGACAAGGAGTCAGATTCTGGGAGAGACAACATCACGTCTACATCAAGACTATTAACTGACATGACATGTTCTATTAAGTTAAGTTCTTCGATGTTTAGATCAATAAGAGTTAGCTCGTCATTAAAAGAGTCATTGTTAGTTATATGTAGACCGAACTCTACTAACTCGTCAGTGGAAATTTCATCATCATCTCTCCGTAAAAGGAGGCTTCTTGCTTGTCGCCTTTGAATTTCTTCTAGACCTAGGAAAATACCAGTCTCTCCATCAATGATTGGAGGAAGGAACTCTTCATTTGCTTCAGGGATATCAATATTGTTGGGAGTAGTGTTAGAATGTTCGTTGGGTGCTGATGGAGCTAAAAACATGTGAATTAAATCTATTTCAATGTCCTCTATGGTGACAACTAGCTCATCCCACTCATAATCATGAGTGTCAGTGACTTCGTCGTCGGATCGGTTTAAGAATTCAGCAATAGTTACCTGGTGTACCCTATTAGCCACTTGTAAATCAAAGTGTGGTAAATCAAGGATATGTGAAACTGTGACTAGCTGCCCCCAGTTAGGATGTAAATCCTATGGTCGAGGTGTGTCTTCAGTAACTGTTGCGACCAATGGTACTACTGGATTGTCCTATGTTGTTTATTCTACCTCTTGAATAGGAGTTTGTGCTAATAAAGGCACACGAAGATCTTGTGGTACTTCAAAGCTTGGTACATAGTACTCACCTTGATATTCGGGATTCTCCATGCCAACAAGTAATAATCTTTCATAGGACCATGGTTCTAGCTCTATTTCTTCTATTTCATCACTCCCTTTATCAGAAACTAGACTATCCCTTGAAGTAGGGTTTGTAGATTTATTGAAACCTAGCCTTTTTTTATCCTTAGTTTTCCTGAATTCCATGTACATAGGCTCAATAAGTCCTCTTCCTGTGTCACCTAGAGGTCCTTTTCCTTTGTATCCCATTTGTTTGAGGATATTGTATCCTTTACCATATTGTTCTGGGGATATTTCTACATGTTCGACCTCAACTTCTTTTGGTTCTCCCTTGTAAAGCCAGTCCAAGACTGCTTGTTCTTCTGTGTTATCTAAAGAAGACGTGGATGCCTTAACCATGCCAGTTGCTTTATGGATTTCTAGCTCTTTAGATGCAACAGGTTTGAAAGACGAAGAAGCTCTTCCATAAGATCTTGGTGATACTGGTAATTCTGTTAGTGATGGAGTCATGTCCAGCTTGTATTCTCCCATACATGTTTCTTCAAGCTTTAAGGTTTTTTTGAAACTCTTCATCACCATGTCTTTGGTAGTCTCAGGAGCAATCTCATCCATAGCTTCCTTGTTATGTGGAATCATACTACCTGCCTTGATATTGTTGCAAGTATAATTAGTATATGCAGAAATTGTCACTTCTACCCAATTATGTAGGAACTTAATACATTGGTGGAAGGTAGATGACACCGCTTGCATTTTGTGGATCCAAGGTCTCCCTAACAATATGTTGTAAGCCAAGGGTAGATCCAAAACTTGGCACATGACATTCCTTTCAATTGGTCTGACTCTGATGGGTAGAAAAATAAGACCTTTAGAGGATCTTTCTTCCTCATCATACTTGCTTTGATAGTGATTTTGCTTCGAGAGTCAATGGTCTATTTTGAAGGACCTAGTTTCCTGATCAGATTAAGGGTACAAATATTCAATCCTGCACCTCCATCTATCAATACATGTCTAACACAGGATTTATGAATGAGGACTTCAATATGAAGGGGTTTATTATGTGGATGTGTTAATGATTTATTGCCTTCTTCAGAAAAAGAAAGGTAATGTGGCACTGAGATGTGATTAACCATCGCTTGGAATTTGTCTATATCAAGGTCTTTTGTTATATTTGTGGCATGTAGGGCTTGTTCCAAGATTTTCCTATGTACTGTGGAGATTTTAAGCAACTCAAAAATGGAAATTTTAGAAGAGGTTCGTTGCAATTGGTCCACCAAGTCATACTTTGCTACAGGAATAGTAACCTTGTGTTTTGCTGCTAGTTTGGGGATAGTAACAATAGGAACTTTGGACATTGATGCTGGTTTTGAAGAGGAATTGGGTCCTTTGATTGTGACTTGTGCTTGGCTTTGAGTCACCGCATTCGAGTGGAAAGATGTGTCTTTAACACCTTTGAGTGTGACCACATTAATCGATTCAGTTTTAATGTCAAGCATATTGATCATGTTATCATTATTGGACTAGGTGTAGTTTACTTCATTTCCTTTTCCTTTAGATGCTTCCCCTTTCTCATAGTTAGGGAACGGTTTGTTAAATATTGTATGATCTTCGTTGGTAGTGTCCTTCTACTTTGATCTTTCCTCCTTAAATAAGGTCTTGGATAACATGTTTGATTTTGAGACAATTGTTAGTTTTATGTCCTTTGTTCTTGTGAAAAACACAATATGAATTGTCATCCCACCACCTTGGTTTGACTTATGGTTCCCATGGTTTGGAATCTGGGATCGTGAGAACTTTGTTGTCTAATAGTGTCTTTAAAACAGTCTCGATGGGCTCTCCCAAAGGAGTGAATGTTCTTTGAGGTTTGGAGGTCCATGGCTGACCTTTTCCATTATCATTGTTTGCTTTAGGCATGGAAGTTGTTACCTTTGTATCTTTGCTTTCTTGCATGCTATTAGTCAGATTGAACACCTCAGGTTTAGAGTTAATATTGGATGCATCTACTACTCCATTGTTGACAACATTTTTATTTTTCTTCCACCACTTAGGCTTGGAGTTGGATTTGGTAGATTTTTTTTTGCTTTGAAGAGTGATTTCTCCCTTTTTAACCATGACTTCTTCGATACGGATGGCATTTTTTATCATCCTATCGAAGCTAGGGAAGTCTTGCATTTGTAAGGCGTAGTTCAACTCAGGTACCAAGTTATTAACAAATATTTCCATTTTCTTAGATTCGGGAATAGCTAGTGAATATCGTGCAAATATTTTCCTCCACCTTTGTAGAAAGTGTGTAAAGGATTCGTCAGTATTTTGTTTAGTGTTGCATAGATCCATCATAGTCACATCATGATGTATATTATAGGGGTAATGCTGGATAAATTGTTGAATTAACTCCTCAAAATTTTTTACCTTAGGTGTAAGCTTTTAGAACCACTCCATGGCGTTGCCTCCTAGACTTCCAGGAAAGAGCCTCATGAGGTATGTAGGTCCATGCATGTATTCTATGCTCAGAGCACATAATTCTCTTACATGGTCATGTGAGTCAGTCTCTCCCATATATTTGTCATATTTTGGTCTTGCCATGTTAGGAGGAAACAAAATTATAGTAATACTCTTGTCAAAGGGAAATGGACAAATGGAGTCCAAAGAGTATTTTGTTTTGGGCTTAGCCTTCTCTTGTTTGAGAGTTGCAAGCTCTATTTCCATCAAGGTTAGTTGTTTGGCAAGAATAGATATAGGAGTTGACACCTCCTTTTATTTTATTTGTTCCACATCATAATCCTTGGGTAACTTTATGCCAGTGGATGCTAGATGGAGAAATTATTTCTATTTATCTTCGCCAATCATCTTTTCCATTATCTTTTGGAACTTATTGCTCTGTTTGAGTTTATTGTATTCTTCTTCAGTGATCTCTTCCCCACTGCCTGACTCAAACAAAGGACAGTCAAAGTGTGGTTCTTCTTCCTCGTCGCTATCTTCGTGCTTTTGGTTTTTATCATTTTCGTAGTCCTCAAAAGCCTTACTCCATTCGTGAGTGGTTCTTTCCATTTATGGAGAGTCTAAATCGAACAGGGAACCACGAGATGTTTCTCCTCACTGAAAGTGTAGTGATCTTGGAGGTGCTTCTGATTCTTTAGAAGTGTACCTGTTGCGTCTATTGTTAACCATGTATTTGGATCTCAACTTTGTCAAAGTTTCCCAATAGTGTCAAGTAGAGTCTCAAATTGTTCAAGCGAGTGCGTCTAGGTGGAAGTATCATTTGTGTTTTGGTGGAAGTAAATGATTCCAGTGTCAAAGGGTTAGAATGCTCTGATAGTGAGTTGGGAATCAAGTTGTTTTGAAAAGCGGATAGACCACACGTATTGAGACTGATTGTGAAAAACTAATAGGACATGCAAGGTTGTGAAAAAGCATTTTGCCACAGTAACAGGGAGACTAGAAAAAGAAATAGGGACAGACTAATGAGCCAAAAGGGTATCCAAAAAAATGAATTTCTCTAAGAGACCACTATGCAAGTGCCCACTGTCCTAGATGCGACACTCAGTATGTGAGTTTTTGCAGAACCATATGCGAGCCTAAGCATATAAGATGCGACCTTTTCCCCTAGAAATGGTGCAAGATTTACTAGATGCGATGTAGTATTATGCATGTGAGTTTGCACACCAGATGCGAGCCAGGATTGACCAAAAATGATTGTGTGCTTTTCTGGAAATTTGATGTTTGATTTGTCTTGAAGTTTGTGCAAATTTGTCTGATAATAGGTTATTTTTTAGTCTTTCCAGTGAGTGATAATGATAGTATCTAGCCAAAGGACTAATTTTTGTTGCTTGTTCGGATGATTTATCTTGTTAGTGAACTTTCATATACGTCAAACAGAGTTGCATTGTTAGGGGTAAACAGACACATTCATACACCCTATTTTCTAGGTAGAGGATGAAAATCCTTGCTCGTTGACTTAGGTACACACTCAAATGTTAATTAGAATACAACCATCACCAAGCATGCAATGGCTCCAGCCATGATGTTATATTAGCCGACTCCAAACACAAGTGAGGGCACGATATGATGAGTGTCTTCTGGCAATTACTTTTTGCCTTGCACAAGGATTATCACCCTTTCGGAGATGAATCAGGTATTTTTGTCTATGAAGTTTGTTTGTTTATGATGGGGCAATCTGTTTGAAACTGTCTCCCATAGAATTGCACAAGGAAAAATTGAGGTGTATAGCCCTATGAGTACTCAAATATGTGTAGTCTCGCAAGAAATATTCAAGCGGCTCCACTCTACACATACCCAAGCATGTTCAAGGAATGATGTCAAAATTCTGAGAACAAAATCGAATCCGTCTTCGAGGCTTTGGCCTACTAGGAAGAAATTATTTATAGTGAGTTGGAAGGGTTGGCATAAAACCTATCCTCACTTGGGTCATTCCCGAGAGATTTTTTCCTCAACCGGTAGGCCATCTATTATTAAATAAGCATACAAAGGATTGGCGAGCGTAGGATTTCTAGATTTTTTATTCTTCAAAGAAGAAGAGCATACTCTCCTAGTCCATGTCATTTTCTCCCAAAACACACAAATCAATATTTATTCCCCTCAAGCTATGTTGAGCTTGATTTAAAGATTCCTAATTTATGCAAGTAGGATGCGTGAAAGAAAAATTTGTTTTGTTCAATTTCCCCAAAGTTAGATGATTTGCTTGTTCAATTTCTGATCTGAAACTTAGACAATGAGATTTTCTTGTTCAATTACCCGCAATGTTAAGTGATTTGTGTTGTTCAATTTTAGATCCCAAAATGAATTAAATGATGTAACTTGTTTAGTTATCCCATAAGATTTAGTGATTTTCTTGTTCAATTACTGATCCCAAAAATGAATTAAAGTGTGATTTTGTTTGTCAGTTTATTTCCAAATTTCCTTCAAGTTTTAAATCAATGTTTGATTTTATGATTTTCCTTAAAGGAAAAGAGCATACTTATCTAATTGATTTAACAAATAAGAAGAAAATGTGTTTAGTTTGAAAGATAAAATGAAATAGAGGTCAAGATAAGGGGATGGAAACCTGAAAAAAAACCATAAGTTAGTATCTTTTTTCCCTGCTCTTTCAGCTATGATAGTAATCTACAAACACAAGTTAGGCTGTGAAAAAGATCAAAGACAATAAACACGCAAATGTTAATGGTTAGATTCTTCAATTTTCAACAACAGAAACTAGATGCAAGCCTATATTTATAAGATGTGATTTGGTATCCTGGATGTGATGAAATGTCGACCAGATGTGAGCCTTTACCAGAAATGACCCAGGTTATCCAGGATGCAAGCCTAGATTCTACGATGGGAGGGTGTATCTTGGATGCGAGCCTTTATCACCAAAAACAAGCTTGTACCTGAAACCTGTGAGGACAAATTAGTGAAAAATGGATGCAAAATGAGGCAAACTCTAAAATCATGCCCCATGGTGGGCACCATAAATGTGTGTGTTAATTTGTGCACCTATTATCGGCAACATGACACTTCAATAGATCATTATATTAGTGAAAAAGCATAAAAAATAAGGGTTTCAAGCTAAACACTAAAACTGATCTATTGCTTCCTATCTAGGAGGAGTTTGAAGAATGCAATAATCATGCCCTCAGATTATGCACAAATCAGTGACATATACAACCTAAGAATGGAAGATTTGAATAAAAACTAATCTAAGTGATCAAGAAACATGCATATTAGCTCTAAAAATGAAGATAAAATCAATGCATAATGACAAAGCTAAAATGCAACATGGATTCACAAATAATCTTAACAGCATAACAATGCTTTCAACTCTGAAAATTAAGGGTCATTTGATCTCAAAAACTCATTCTATTTATAGAAGAAATGAGGAGAGAGAGGAGGGACAAGGGTCATTAATTGAGGTATAAAAACCATTAATGAGGTGTAAGAGGCATTAAATTCCAAAGGCATCAAAGAAGCATGATGGAAGGCATATGCATTAAATGCAAGCATTTAAGAGGCATGGTGAGGGTTTAAGAAGCATGGGTGAGGGTTTGGAGTCAAGCTTGAGAAAGCTGACTTTCTCAAGTGGGTTGGATTCCTAATCACAAAATTAGGAATGTGACATCATTAGGAAGTGGGTTAGGATAGAATTAAGATTAGGATTAGACTTAGCATGGGGGGAATAGGTTGGGATGAGTTTGAACCCAAGGTTAAGGTAGTTGAGGTAGGTTAGGTTAGGGTTTAAGGTGAATATTAATGAAATGAATTATAATTAATATATTCATCCAAAAATAGGGAATTCAATTATTTAAGATTTTTATTGCTTTAAATAATTAATTAGGACTATAGCCAATTAATTAGATTAGTTTAGGCTAGAAGATAGGCTTTTTGCAAGTGATTAGATATAATAGGGAGTTATTTAATTCCTTTTAAATTAATTACCTTAGCCAGGTATTGATTTAAATTGATTTGTATTAAAATTGATTGGTTTTGATTGGCTAAGGTGTTTAATAAAATTTATTGATTAAATCACTTAGGAGATTAAATCTGATTTGAATGAATTATGCTAGCCAATCAAAGAGTTGTCTTGACATAATTGGGGGTATGATCACACTTAGGGAAAATAGGGTATATGGTCAGAGCAGACCAAATCCAGGTGGTTACAGACTCATCTACTAAAATTGCAGAAGACAAGTACAAAAAGGAAAGGGTGGATGAATTAATAAAGAACTTCTCATTAGATCTTAACTCATTGAAGATAGGTCAAACAATTCTAAAAGAGTTAGCAGGAAAAGGTAGAAAAGTGATAGCTAACTGTATGGACAGAGGTAAGCTCACTTCAAAACATACAAAGAAGATTGAGGAAGCAGATATCTTGATTGAAACCATAAGAAAATTAGTTGAAGTCTCTTTTCAAGACATCAATGTCTGTAACAACATCTATCAAGGGAAGTTAGATAAAATTGAGAAATCTAAGATAGAGATTAGCAAGATAAGGACCAGACAAACACAACTGAGAAATGCACTTGCGCCCTCCTTAGCTCTACTGAATGAGAATATCAAGAAGATTGATGCAAATATTTTCACATATGATCAAGGCCCCTACATGGATCTGATAAAGATGGAGAAACTCACCTGTGCATTATGTGTCCATCTTCAGACGGTTGATGCACTCGAGGTGTTTTGGCAGCAAGAAGTCAAAAACCTGCAGATTGCATATCCAGATGTGTACTCTGAGTAAGTACTTAGAGATTTTCCTTTTCTAGCACCTTTTTCATTAATGTCAAAGGGGGAGTATAGTGTATAAAGAAGCATATTTTATATAACAAAAGCTAAAATAACATGAGGAGATATATCAGTATAAGTACAGTTTTTTTTATGAAGTCAAAGTTTAGTAACTTGGCCACATTCCTTTGTTGCCATTAATGACAAAGGGAGAGATTGTTGGAAAGTTGACTTTACTAAGATTATATGATTAGCTTTGCATTTTCATTATGGCAACAAAGTCATATGAAGTTTTGATAGTCAGTTCATAAACTTTGAAGATCAGATTTTGGCTAAGTATAGAAGACAGTGCAGACAGAGATATACCTAATGATCAGAGCACCAACGCATGTGTGAATGAACTCATCATGACCTGCACCTTCAGATATAAGCTTGTAGATACATTATTACACTAATTCTACACACACAGCATCAGATATGTCTGTATGATGAAGTTACAGGAAAACTAAGTGTCACAAGTAGTTTAGCAGAACAGAGCATGAAGTCGACTACAGATTTTGATTAGCGCATATTAATTTGTTTTTTATGGCTATGTGCCTATTTTGATATGTTTTTAATGATGTTATTATCACTCATGTGAACACGCTGAAGCCAATTAACTTGGAAGTGTTGTGTATGTTGATTTTGGGCCGACTAAGTATTAGTTTCGGTCCCGTCTATTTTGTATGTATATATACTTAATATGTATTTTGTATTAGAGTGTCGAATGGAGAATAGATAATGATTTCAAGTTAGATAGAAGTAAGAGAAGAATTAGTATGAGATATAGCTCTACCAGTGATTAGAGTTTCAGCGCACAAAAGGAACTAATCAGACAAGCAATGTCATAACAGCAGTTCAACTTTCATATATTGTGAGTATCTATTATCAGGAGGTTGTAGCCTTCTTCTTATTGAGCAGTGAGCTCTGGCAGTGTGCTATCCACCTTTAATAGGGTTTTTAAAAGACTCCTAATAATTTCATTGTACTCAGCATTGTAATGACTACTCCTAACATGGCAAAGGAACTCTAACAAGTTCATAAGACTAGTGCAATTATTTGTGGGTACTAATTCCCACCGGGGTTTTCCTCTGATCAAGGTTTCCCCATAAACATATATTGTGTTATGTGTTATATGCTTTTCTTTTTGAATTTGATATCTATTTATTGGGCTAAGTTTCAAGTTTCTGAAATATAATAAATTTTTGAACACTGACTCACCCCCCGCCCCCCCTCTCAGTGTTCCCATTCCTAACAGATGTGGGTTACATATCTAAGAGAGAAAACTAAGGCTTTTGACAGATTCAAGATATTCAAAGATAAAAATTTTGAGATCAGATAGAGGTGGAGAGTTTACTTCAAACTTTTTCAATACCTACTGCAAAGAGCATGAAATATACAAATAGACATCTGCTCCTACGACACTACAACAAAATGGGATAGCAGAGCGAAGAAACAAAACAGTATTAGATGCTACTAGAACTATTTTGTTGGAAAGAAATGTATATCATGTTCATTGGAGAGAATTTTTTGGTAGTGCTATCTATACTTTGAACATAATTCAGAATAGGGAAGGTACAAGTAAGACTCCTTACGAACTATGGTTTAATCATACTCCTACTGTGAAATATTTCAGAATATTTGGTAGTAAATGCTATATACAAAGAGATGATGAGATTGGAAAGTTTTATGCTAGAAGTGATGAAGGGATCTTCCTTGGTTATTCCACTAAAAGAAAAGCTTATAAATGTTTCAATCTAAGATTGAGGAAGATGATTGAAAGAGCTAATGTGAGGATTGACAAAAATTCTAGATTCGGGAAAGAATATATGACTGCAACCAGACTACAAAGATCAAGGAGGTTACTACAGATCAAGAAGAACCTTTTGAGATTGACCATAAAATTGAGGTATGTCAAGATGACTCAAATGATCTTACTGAAATTCCTAAGACTCCTAGACATGTAAAGAAAAACTATCCTGAAGATCAAATTATTGGAGATGCAAATAGAGGAATCATGACAAGATCAAGATTAAGAGATGAACTTTGTTTGATTTATCAAGTTGAAGAAAAATATACTGATGAGGCATGTAGAGATGAATCTTGGACTAAGTCTATGTAGAAATATTTGGAACAGATAAAGAAAAATAACACTTGGGAACTAGTTCCTAGACCTAAAGAGAAGAATGTTATAGGAACTAGGTGGGTTTTCAGAAACAATATGAATGAAGAAGGAATGGTTGTAAGAAATAAGACAAGACTAGTTTTTAAAGGCTACTCGCAACAAGAAGGTATAGATTTTGCAGAAACATTTTCTCTTGTTGCTAGGCTTGAGGCTGTAAGATTATTTATGGCTTATGTTGCACACAAAGACTTCAAAGTATATCAGATGGATGTGAAATCTACATTTTTGAATGGAGATCTAGAAGAGGAAGTATTTATTGAAAAACTTGATGTATTTCCTTTGACAGAAGATGAGGACATGGTTTGCAAGTTGAAGAAATATTTATATGGACTGAAACAAGCACCCAGAGCATGGTATACAAGACTGGACAGGTATCTAATTCATCTTGGTTTCAGAAAAGGTAATGCAGATAGTAATTTGCACTTAAGAACTAGTGAAGGTAGAATTTTAATAGTTGAAGTTTTTGTTGATGATATCATTTTTGGAGGAAATGATGTAATGAGTAAAAAGTTCTCTAAGGAAATGGAAAGTGGATTTGAGATGTCAATGATTGGTGAGATGAAAATTTTCCTTGGATTGCAAATTAATCAGAACAAGAGTGGTATTTTTATTTCTCAAACAAAGTATCTTAAAGAAATGTTGAAAAAGTTTGGAATGGAAGATTGTAAACCTGTTGGAACATCTATGGTTACTGGTCACAAGCTTACTACTACTAATGCATCTCAAAGTGTTTTTCAGACAAAGTATAGATCTATGATTAGAGGCTTATAATATCTGACTCACACCAGACCAGATATTGCTAATGCAGTTGGAATTGTGGCAAGATATCAAGCAGATCTTAAAGAGACACACCTTGATGTTGTAAAAAGAATATTTAGATATCTAAAAGGAACACTGAATTATGGCTTATTGTATAAAAAATCGAATGATTTTGATTTACATGCTTATACTGATGCTGATTGGGAGGGAAATATTGATGACAGAAAGAGTACAAGTGGTGGTGCATTATTTCTTGGGAAAAGATTGGTTTCTTGGTTAAGAAAAAAGTGGGATTGTATAGCTCAGTCTACTGTTGAATCTGAGTATGTTGTTGCTGCTATAAATTGCACACAGGTTGTCTGGATGAAGCAAATGTTGAAGGACATTAGGATAAATTTTGATGAGCCAGTGGTTATCCATTGTGTAACACTAGCACAGTGAATATGTCAAAGAATCCAGTAATGCATTCAAATACTAAACATATTTCCATTAAGTATCATTTCTTGAGAGACAAGGTAGCAGAGAAGGAGATTAGATTGGATTATATAAGCACAAAGGAACAAATAGAAGATATATTTACAAAACCTTTGCCAAAGGACGCCTTTAAGTATCTTGGACATATGCTTGGGGTGCGAGCCCCTTCTTCTGAGAACTAAATTGATGCAGGAATCCATCAGTCCAAAGGCTTTCAGAGCTATATCATTTTATGGACTTGATGTATAGATCTACTCCTCAGAGGGAGTGATCATAGGAACATTATAGAACACATTTGGGTGATTTTGCACCTGCTGGTTGGAGGCGTGATGATTTGAAAAAGATACACCTTGTAGAAGGAAGATGGTCTGAAGCAGATTTATAGCACCCTTTGCCATTATTGTCAAAGGGGGAGAGATTCTATGAGAAAATCCCTACTATTTTAGGGAGAGCTGTGTTGAGGATATTGAGAAGATTGTATTGAGAGAGTACTTTTGGGTTGATGGATTTTCCCATATGTTGTCATCAATGCCAAAGGGGGAGATTGTTGGAATTGTTTTGTGATATTGTTGTTGGCATTCATTTTTTGTAACTTATGTCAACATATGTTTCTATGGATGGAGATCAAACTAGTTATTACTGTTGTTTGATGACTGATGGAAGTGTACGGGTACTGTAATGTTGATCTAGAGCGAGAAAAGATGGTGATGTGTAATAGGATATGTTTTGATCTTATGTCTAAGGTCCCATGGCTTAATATTTTATATTGGATGAGTTACATATGTTTTAGTGAAGACTGGGTACTGGACGATGACAATGATCTTTGATAGAGTTAGTCTTTGTGTTTTAAGAATAACTTACGTACGATGTGGATTCAGGTTATGCGAGCTTAAGGGATGATAGAAGACATGTTAAGGAAGGTTATTTATGTTTCATGGGTTGTAGGACTCTTGGTGATGTTAGTTGTGGCGTGAGTTCTAGAGGAGACCTATTTGGGGCCGACTTCAGAGATGTAGCATGCATTGTGTAGTGCGAGCATGGATTACGGATCTTATATTATATTTGATGCATTGTAATTGATCTTTACTTATTATAGGTGTTGTGTGTATCTTAGCAAGGGGTTAAGTAATTATTTATGCATTGGGGAAGTCTTAATTGGTCGACCTATTTGATTATTGTAAATCTGTATAAAAGAAAGTTGTTTTCTTTTATGATAGTGTGTGTGGAAGAGACACCGAAGCGTGGAAGCTGCGGGCTTGTTTGTGTGAAGTTTGCAGGATGTAGAGAAGAGGTTGTGATTATGTTATTTCATTGGAAATGGCCAAGAAAAGACAATTTCTATAAGATAGTTCACTGGATTGTATATCTCATATACATTTGTATTTCAGACTGTAAGTCCTGAGGGTGGATTTAACCTTCTTTAGGCATTGTGCCTAGGCAATGAGCCCATTGTTACTCTTGACTCCTAACAAGGTGTGTCCTTTAACATGGATTGTGTACTGTAATGCATCAATAAGCTCCTAATAGGGCTAAATCTTTTATCAGGGATACTATACTCTTAATACATCATTTGTGGGTGCTAATTGCCACCAGGGTTTTACCTTTAATAGGGTTTCCTTGACAACAAAGGATTGTTTTATTGTGTTGGCATTTACTATGTTATCATTTGGATTAAATTTTTTTATAAAGTATATTGTTTAATAATCTATCTCACAACTGATTCACCCCCCCCCCCCCCCCCCCCCCCCCTCTCAGTTGTGTTGGTGGACTGTTATTCCTAACGAAATACTACTAAGAACTATTTTCCTTGAACCTCTCTCTAAACCCACATGGAAGACACACAATATATAGAGATTTACACTTTTGAAGTAGCTTCTAGACAAAGCCACAAGAGAGAGTTGTGCAAATATTTTTGGCGCATTTTCCAGCCACTTGTAAGCTTGCAAAGAACACTTGTACATAATTTTCTAACCCCTCTTGCATTACTCTAAACTAGGGCACTTTTGTTTTTGCTAACAATCTAGGTATGACAAATGCTCTAAAATCTTATGATTGTTATATATGACAACACTTACAGTTGTAAGAGAATCCATCATAAAAGAATTTAATTAATTGAATCTCTTACAAATCGTCTTACCACAAGATGATGTTGGAATACCCAAACCATTGAGAGGGAGGGGGTGAATCAATGGTTAATAAAAATCATCAATTAAAACTCAACAATCAATGAGCCACACCATATCTTTGTTTATAGCATAAGGATTAACAATATAAAAGAATAAACCAAACCACAAGAAAGTAGAGCAATGATTGCACACCACATAATATAGATATATAAGTGGAAAATCCTTGAAGGGTAAAAAACCACTCTGAAGATAAACTCTATTAAGCTTCACTGGCAACCTCACTAGTTACAATTTAGGAGCACCCACTCCAAGCTTCACTTGAAATAAAAAATTCTCACTAACTACATTAAGGGCACCAACCCTAGGACCACCAACCCCTTTACAAATACAGGAGCACCAAATCTAATCAAAACATATACAGAGGATTACTACGTTTCTCTACAAACCCCATATCAATTTTTTTCATATGTATAGGAATAAAAAAACATAACACAAATTAACTCCTCTAAAAAATGTAATAATAAAATTACATCAAATTTATACCTTTACCTCCATTGTATATCTCCTAAAAATAATCAGTTGTCATTCTTTTCTCATCACAACCTCCTTGAGTAATGACTCTTCTTCAATCACAAACTGAACAAAAATACATTCAAGAACTTTTAAATCCACCCTGTCTGTTTCAGGATTAAATATGTGTTACAAAAACCATAATTCTCTATTTTATGCATAAAGAGTACCTTCTCATTCACACATTTTCACACACCATCAACAACTTGTATTTATGATTTTCATTGCTATTAAAATCTGCCTTATGTAATATTGTGTCTGTTCAAATTTTCATCTAATTTCTACAGTATATGTGTGTGTGTATTTTCATCTCAAATTCTCCAAACATTAAAAAAAAGCAAGACAAAATCCCTTCATATTCATATTAGTACGGTTACCTCTTCCAACAACTATATATTCATTTTTTTCCAAACATTCAATTGATACATGTTACTTTCTCCAGCATGTATAATAAAATCAGTTTTTCAAATTACTTCATAACCACCATAAAAAATATGCTTCAAATATATCTCACCAAATATAATATGTTGATGACCCCAATAATTGTGACTTCTCAACATTGTTTTAAATGTTGAATCAATACACTAACTTTGATTTAAATAAAATAACTCTTTGACTTCCTCTAGTTACCTGTCAATTTGAAATAACCATTGGTATCCAAATAAATAATTCATCATGCCTATGAATATTAATTTGTAATAAAGTTCATGTCATCATGATGAACATGTTGTTTATTGAGGTCATTAAAACTATTGTCGCCATGATGGACATATCTTGTTTTTTTTTTCATATCCTCTATGTTACATGACATCTTTGTCATCACTATTGACCAGTCACATAATGAATGTGTGCACTATCTCCATTGACATCTAACTCCCCCTTTGACAATGCACAGTTAACCTAGTTGACATTAATGACAACAACATCTCTCTTAACTTGTCAATCATGCTAACATATGTCTTCTAATACTTGTCCAACCTATTATAAGAATAGATGATAACCTGTCATAAAAATTTGGCATACAATGATGACTTACACAGGTTTCTAATATGTTGATACATGGTAAAATGTCTCTACCAAAGTAGGACACCTACTTTCCCATATAAGGAAAAAAAATATTATTGTCGTCTTCCACATCACCTATTAATGTGAAGAAAAATCACCATGTCATATCATGCTCAATGATAAACTACATGATAAGCAATACATTATGTTTAAGGCATTAAATAAATAAATACAGTGCTAAGAATGGCTAAGGTTGAGTTACCTTAATTCCCAACATTTTCCCACTTGATGAACCCCCTGTCATGACCAATTTGAATGATATTTAGTTACAAATAGACAAACAAAAAGATACATCATAGCCATCCATCAAACTACATGAATCTTCATCATGCTCTCATATTCCAACGAGATATTGGTCTGAAGAACACAAGCATCAAAACTACATGATAACAAAGGCTACCAACTATTGTCACAACTCCACTATGCTCACAAGCTTCACTAAAGCATCCATATATCCAAATTCAAACCCATTACCAAAACACAACTCCAAAGTTCAAAAAAAAAATCTCACATAACAAGATCAAACACAAATGTTCAAAAATGTTCAATTAGAACAACCACAACTGATTGTTAGCATCCAACTAAAAATTTCACATGATCAAAAAGAGAAACTACAACAACTACAAATCCATCCAATCATCCACACCTCGAAGGTATTTTAAACATCAACAGAACTCATTCCAATAACATATGAACCCATAAAATGAAATCACAATATCCCTTTAAAAAAGATGTAACTGAAGAACATACATATCTGGAAATTTCTACTGCATGAGCATTGTCAAATTTGAAAATAATTTCATGGCATACCAAGTTTACCAATCTGCACTTATACCAAAGATGTGACTAATAATTAAACCAATGAATAATGAAAAAATTTGCAATGATCTACACATGCAACACAAACTATTGCATGTTCTTCAATAACATGTCACCATAACACTCCAAAGCCTATCACACTAAACCATGTGACCAGTAGGTAGCCATAGATTAAACTCTCCACTCTTAAAAAATCCAACCCAATCTCAAAAATATTGACCTTAGGTGCAAGTATATAGTCTTTATTTCCATTGTCCATTAGATATTACCGATCAGGTTGGCTCTATGCTAAGTCTATGTCTTTCCCATTGAATCGAAAGGAAAATGATAGTTGAAAAAGATTGTACATCAATTAAGGACAAACATGCATGCAAGATCTAACAATTTGAAAAAAAAAATAGAAAATCATTCACCACAATGACACAATATTTACCTTGGAAAACCTTTTCAAGAAAATAACTCAACCTCCAAAGCTTGGGTGAATGTATTCATAATACTAAATCTAGTTGTACAATATATTAACAATCTCAATTCTTCGAGGGAGAAAACAACACAACTTTAAAAAAAAGCAACAAAACCTTTTGAAAAATCATACAATCATAAAAAGCATACATTTCCAAACTTTAAATAGAGTATATATAGGCAAGACTCAAAACTAGTAACTGTGAATGGTTTCTAAAATCGTGAACTAAAAGCAACACAAAAATCTCCGTGCAAATTGTAATGCCCAAATTAAGAAGAGAAAAGCTAGAAAGTTTAGAATTTTTCAATTGAAGAACTCCACTTGTGATATTATCTTCCTTTTTGGTATGGTGCGCATGTGAACTAAAAATATTCCATATTTTGTTCAAGACAACATTTTACTCTCTTTTCATGTGCTCTTTTTAATCTAGCAACTCTTATCCTCCTTAGATGAAACATTTTTTTCCTAATATTCTCTGACTTGTGAAACAACATGTAAGAGCATATAAAGGGAATACCAACATCTAGTTGGTAAGGGAAATGAGGCTCATAGATTCACTACACAATCTAAACCTTTCTTTGTTGATAAGCTTTGTCAACACATCTTTAATATTCGCCAAATATTTTCAAGTATCACCCTTCCATCCTCAACCATGTCATGAATAAAATAATATTGAACATCGATATGCTTCATTTGTTCACGAAAATTCAAGTAAACTTTATGAGGCTAACAAGACTTAGTGACTTAATCTAATATCTTATCACAATCGTTGATTCCAAATTGCCTCCTTATAGGCATGAGTATCTATCACGTGCTTCACTTTGTAGTGGATAAAAAACCACATTTCCTCACAATCTCATCCAACAATTTAATCTTTGATTCCAAATTGTCTCCTTATAGGCATGGGTATCTATCACATGCTTCACTTTATAGTTGATAAAAAACCACATTTCATCACTTTCTCATCCAACTATTTGCACCAAAATAAAAATGCAACCACTAGTAGAAATTTTACTATCCACATATCTTGCCTAATCTAAGTCAACAAATCTCTAAATATTCATACTCTGTACTAGGATTATCCATGTAATGTCTCAAGGCTCCCACTACTCAAGTGATTTCTAGTTTGGTGTAGGTCGCAGCATACATTAGACTACTTACTACACTAGTGTAACAAAAAAGAGATACCAAATCTTCCTGAGATGACTTTATCACTCCCAATTGTCCATGTCAAATTATAATGAAATTTTAGACTTTAAATCCCTAATCATCCCTTTGCTGCTTTAAAATATCAACATATCATCCACATACAAAATGATAACAAGGAAAGATTACCATGAGGTGTTGGCATTATGATCAGATTGTTGGCATAACTGGAATATGGAGAGATTAGTGATATAGTTGATATTGAAGATGTTGGATTAAGTTAATGAGTTATGATGTTTGTCATTGATGTCAAATATGAAAAGTATTAACTATCGACAAGAAGGAAGACCTATCGGCAAAGAAGATTAGCCATCGGCGAGCCGACAACTATCTGGTAAAAGGAAGCATGTCGAGGTCGACAAGAAGCAAGAACGGTAAAACAATTTAATCAAATGATGAAGTCATGATCGTTGGATCTAGGGTTAGGTTTTTATGATTAAAATAACATCTACTTAAGGAAGAAGACAAGAGATATTAGGTATCACATCATATTGTAACGAAGAAGAATACATGATATCAAAGGAATAGAGGAACTAAATAGAGAAGGATTGTTGCGATCACAAAAGAGGTTATAGAGGAATGTAATGGTATGTTATTGTGTTAGAGAACTTTATTGGATCTAATTTAGCAGAGTTAGTGCAAACTACAGATCATTGTTACTTGTTACTCTCTAATAATTGTGATAGTAAAATCCCTATCAGATGGCCCTAACAGGTCTATTGTAAAATTGTTTAACAGGGTGGCATTCATAGAAGAGTCTCTAAATCCTCTAACTAGGTTACTCCTAATAGGGTAAAGAATTTAACAGGTCTCTAGGTAAATCCCATAACTGGGTAGCATTTAACAGTGCTTTTGTAACCCTTAACCAGGAAAGCTCTTAACCAAG
This sequence comes from Thuja plicata, assembly GCA_018584345.1. Classification (NCBI taxonomy): domain Eukaryota; kingdom Viridiplantae; phylum Streptophyta; class Pinopsida; order Cupressales; family Cupressaceae; genus Thuja; species Thuja plicata. The sequence goes on along the minus strand of MU224482.1, from coordinate 561,510 downwards.
TGTATTTTAGAAGAGTACAAAATTTGTGGGCACCGATCTCACACTGTGGTTTTTTCCCTAACTGGGTTTCCACGAGATAAATTCTAGATTTTTTGTTGAATGAATGTTTACTTTGTATTGCATGAATGTTTAATAGTTTGGTAACCGATAAGACTATTATAGGTGAACTAAACTGTAATCAGTTAATCTTATTGAGAAATTATGGGACTGTGTTTTAAAGATAAATTTGGTGGTTACTGATTCACCCCCCCTCTCAATTAATGATCCTATACCTACAAGTGGTATCAGAGCATTGGTTCCCTGATTTGGAAAGCTTAACCGCTTAGGGCAAAGATCTCAAGATGTATAAGGACACACCGAAGTTTAATAATTATACAAATGATTTTGGAATGTGGGCAAGTAGAATGAGATTGCACATGTCTGGACTTTCAAACAATGCAACAGAATATCTTGTTAATGAATATGTAAAACCTACTGGAGCACTTACAAAAGCTGAGAAAAGAGAAAAGTTGATTCATAATTCTGTGATGATAGAGCTAGCAAGTTCCTTACATAATTTTGAATATGTCGATATACAAGATCTACCTTCAGTGAAGTAGATGTGGGATAAGCTGGTAACAGTACATGGTGGCGATGAACATGTCTTACATGCAAAGGTTGACGGATTGAAAGGAAAGTATGATGAAATGAAAATGACTGAACAAGAAACTATTGCACAATATGGAACAAGAATAAAAGAGATTGTGGCCTCGATCAAGAGCGTTGGTGGAAAGATGGAAGAAGGTGATGTAGTAAGTAAAATGCTCAGAACACTTACACACATGTATACTATTAAAGTATCTTCTATACAAGAATTGAGAATAATTAATAGTAGTAAGATCATAATTGATTCACTTATCGATAGGCTTACAACATTTGAATTAAGTAATTTTGACAATAGCCAACCTACTAGTGAAGTTGCATTTCAAGCTACAGCTAATATTGGAACATCTTGAAAAGGAAATATTGTTTATGATTCTGAAGAATATGAAGGATTAACAGCCGAGGAGAAAGAATTGGAAGAACTCGAAGCTTTGATGGATAGAATATTTCCAAAAGGAAAAGGAAGATACAAAGGAAAATGTCCTATAGCATGTTGGACCTGTAGACAAATTGGTCACTTTGCACACAGATGTCCTAACAAGCCAAAACAGGAACATGAAGGAGAAAAGAAAGACAAATACAAGAAGTACAAAGATTTCACTCAAAAGAAAAAGAAGTTATGTTACATTTAAGAAGAGGAAGGAAATGAATACAATACTAATGGAGATGACAATGATGAGGAAATAGTGTTTGTTTCTATAAAAGAAGATCCCTCTACCGACAACGTTGATAGCGGAGAAGAGAAAGGTTTGATCTCGAATGTAAATCATAACAATGAAAGGATAATTGATAGTGGTTGTACACATCATATGATTGGAGATAAGGATAAATTCATAACCATGGAACAATGTGACGATGGTTCTGTTACATTTGGAAATGGTTCTCCTGACATGATAAGAGGTAAAGGTTCTATTGCTTTAATTGATGATATAACTTGTGATGATGTCTATTAGGCTGATGGATTGAAGTATAGTTTGTTAAGCATGTCTCAATTGAATAATAAAGGATTCAAATTTGAATTTAGTAATGGTGAATGCAAAATACTTGAGAAGAATGGAAAACTGGTAACAACCGGTGAACAAACAAAAGGTAATCTATTTAAGCTAAATACTACAGTTGGTCACTGTTTGATTGCTAAAATTGAGGAAAGATGGTTGTGGCATAAGAGACTGTGTCATGTGAATTTTGATAACTAGGTAAAGGTCACTAAGAAGAAAAGTGTTAGAGGTTTACCGATACTGAATAAGCCAAAAAATGCATTATGTAAAGAATGTCAATTAGGTAAGATGAATAGTTCAAGTTTTAGAAGTAAAGTCTATTCTACATAACATATCCTAGACTTGGTACACACATATTTGTGCAAACCTATAAGCACAAAAATCTATTATGGAGATAAATACTTTATACTATTTGTTGATGACTACTCTAGAATGATGTCGGTAATGTTTCTAAAAATAATATCAGATGTTTTTCATATGTTTAAGATGTATAAAGCTAGAGCTGAAAAATAAACTAGAAAAACTTTGAAATGTCTTAGATTAGATAGAGGTGGTGAATTTACACCTAACAAATTCAATGAGTATTGTGAAGAACGTGGAATCAAAAGATAACTAATTGCACCGAGAACACCGTAGCAGAATGGAATTGCAGAAAGAAGAAACATATCTATTGTGAAATGTGCTAGAACATTGTTACATCAGAAAGGAATTGCACAAAAATTTTGGAGAGAAGTTGTTATTACTTCCATATACACACTCAATTGAGTACAACTCAAGAAAGGGACAAACAAGATGCCTTATGAACTCTGGTATGGTCGAACACCTAATGTTAGTTATTTCAAAATATTTGCAAGCAAGTGTTATATTAAGAAAGAGGATAGAAATAGGAAATTTGATAGTAAATGTGATGAAGGAATATTTTTAGGATACTCAGCTAAGAGTAAAGCATTCAAGTGTTTGAACAAGGAGACAAATAAGATGATTGAAAGTGCAAATGTAAAGATTGATGAATTCTCATAACAAAATGAAGAGAATAGTGAAAAGAAACCAGAAGGATACAATGAATTGATTTATTTTGAAACAGTAAAGTTGGATACAGAACAAGATAACACAGACACCAATAACACTCAACCGATAAAAACACCGCTAAGAGAAGCAAGGAATCAAGATGAACGAATACAAAATACATAACTTGTAACACAAAGGAATATAAGAATTAATCATAGTTTGTCAGATATGGTCAGAGATAGAAATGATAGAGTATTAACCTGAAGTCAATTAAGAGCCAAACACACTACATGTCTATTATCGGAAATGGAACTGAGATTAGTTAAAGATGTGCACTAAAAGATGAAGACTGGATACAGGCAATGAATGAAGAAATTGAACAAATAGAAAAGAATAAAATATGGTCGTTAGTTCCCAGACCTAAAAACAAAAACGTTATAGGAAAAAAATGGGTTTTCAGAAACAAACTTAATGAGAATGGTGAAGTAATAAGGAATTTAAAGAAAGATTGGTTTGCAAAGGTTGTGCACAGGAAGAAGGATTCGATTATGGAGAGACTTTTGCACCTATCGCGAGATTGGAAGGAGTCGGGATACTACTGGATGACGCAACTTACAAAGGATTTGAATTTTATCAGATGGACATCAAATCAACATTTCTAAATGGAATACTAGATGAAGAGGTATATATTGAACAACTTGAAGTTTTTATTGATGAAAAAGGTAAGAATTTGGTTTACAGATTGCATAAAGCACTATATGGTTTGTAGCAAGCACCGAGAGCATGGTATGAACACTTACACTCTTATTTAGTCCAGATTGGCTTTGAAAGAACAAGTGATAATAGTAATGTGTATTTGAAAACTAAAAACGAAGACAAAGTTTTGATTGCTAAATTTTTTGTGGATGATATAATTTTTGGAGGAAATGATTCACTAAGTAAATCTTTTGTTGAAGAAATGAGGAAAGAATTTGAGATGTCTATGATTGGCGAAATAGAATTCTTTATTGGATTACAAGTTCAACAAATGCATAAAGGTATTTACATCACTTAGTCAAAATATATTAAGGAGATATTGAAAACATTTGGAATGGAAGACTCAAGACCTGTCAATACACCTATGGTTATTGATTGTAAATTATCGAAGGAAGATGAATCAAGGGAAGTGAATGAAACATTATACAGATCAATGATTGGAAAGCTACAATATGTTGTTCACAACAGACTTGATATTGCACATGCAGTTGGAATAGTTGCCAGATTCTCATCAGATCCTAAGGATTCACATATGACTGCGGTTAAACAAATTTTCAGATATCTTAAAGGCACAAAGAACTATGGGTTATGGTATGAAAGGAAAGGAAATCTTAATCTTCAAGCATATACAGATGCAAATTGGGCTGGAAATATTGATGATAGAAAAAGCACGAGTGGTGGATCTTTTTATCTAGGAAGCAGACTAGTGTCATGGACAAGCAAGAAGCAGAATTGTATTTCACAATCCACAACTGAAGATGAATATGTTGTTGCTGCCATTAACTGTCAGCAATTGTTATGGATAAAACAAATGTTAGAAGGAATACATGAGAAAGTTGTTGAACCTGTTGTTATACGTTGTGACAACAAAGTGCTATTAACATATAGAAAAACCCGGTAATGCACTCACAAAATTAGTTGACAAAACAATAAGGTTGATCGCCTTTGGAGAGATTATTGATATAGTTGATATTAAAGATGTTGGATTTAGTTAATGAGTTATGATGTTTGTCATTGACGTCAAATAAGAAAAGTATTAACTATTGGCAAGAAGGAAGACCTATCGACAAAGGAGGTTGAGGTCAATAAGAAGCAAGAACAATAAAACAATTTAATCATATGATGAAGTCATGATTGTTGGATCTAGGGTTAGGTAAATTATGATTAAAAGAACATCTACTTAAGGAAGAAGACAATAGAGATTAGGTATCGCATCATATTATAACGAAGAAGGTGAAGAGGTTATAGAGGATTGTAATGATATGTTATTGTGTTTGAGAATTTTATTGGATCTAATTTAATAGAGTTAATGCAAACTACAAATCATTGTTAGTTGTTACTCTCTAATAATTGTGACAATAAAATCCCTATCGGGTGGCCCTAACAGATCTATTTTAAAATCCTTTAACAGTTAATCTACAAACTAGTTACTCCCTTCTTTACCATGTAGTGAAGGGATTGTCTTGTGTAGAACCAAACCTCGATTCATCATTTAAACAAATTGCCTCCACATCCATCTATTTCATCTGAAAATCAAAATCAAAAGTTGTTCCAAATTATAAATAAGTACTAAATGGATGTCATTTTGACAATAGATGTTTTTTTTAATAATCTATTCAATTGACTTGAGAATATTGCTAGACAACCAATCTTGCCTTTCGCTTTTTAAAGTACCACACATCATTCTATCATCTCATCATCCATGACCAACTAGTGCATATCATTAACCAACAAGCTTTGTACCCTTTGACAACTAAACCAAAGTACCACATATATCATTCTTCTTTGAAGAAGTCATTTCATCATACTAAACCAAAGTACCACACATCATTCTTCTTTAAAGAAGTCATCGAATGAACAACTTTTTGAGTGTATACCTTAAATCATAATTTGAGGGCTCGTTAATACACTTGTATGAAAAACTAGACAAACTATATTCCTCTTTTTTTATTTAGTACTTTGTTAAATAGATATCCTATTGTTATTAAATGGATATCCTTTAAATGTTAAGGTGGGGCACTTTTTTTTGGTGGGGTGGGGGAGGGGAACTCTCACATTTTCATCATATACATCCCCCATATTTTATAGGACACCGTCTATCCAGCATCCAAACAGTATTATTTAGTGTAATTATCAATTAATTAAAAATTAATGTTAATTAATTAGAATTCTAATTTCTAATTATTCAATCAGAATAATAAATGGTACAGTTTGGGTAGTTTGGGTGCTGCATAAACAATGATGTTTTATAATGACAATTTAAAAGACATATCCCCCAATGGTCGCTGCACGCGTTATTTTCGTAATTAATACCATCACATGCAACTAATAAAGAACCATTATTAGTCTCACCTACATCTTCTGACCTGGAAATTAATTTAAATGCGAGAATACATTGAACATATGAAAACCCTCCCAAACAATCTCGCGCACCCTCAGGCAACCATATTTCAACGATATATTAAAAGCTCCGCATCATCTAAGTGCAGTTAACCAAGGGGGACACTTAGTTTTTTTTTCAACTTTTTCTCAACTTCCTTATTATGTTTTACGTTTTAGTCTGCTGCATAGACGTTTCCCACCTTCATTATGATACAGGATTTGTTATTACGCACAAGAATGGGGTACACACAACTCAGTCGGCATGCATAAGAGGCACGGATAGCAGTTTTGTTGAAAACCCCTCTTCATCTCTTTACACGGTTAAAGGTAAAGATGAAGGTTCTTACTCATAAACAAGATAAACCCAAACGAAAAGCTTTCAATTTTTTACACGGTTGAAGATAAATGTAAAGATTTGTCTATCGTAGGAAGATAAATCCAAAAGAAAAGCTGTAAATAACGCAGTTTCACCAACAAAGACAGAGATATTACAAAATAATTGAAGGCAAAAGCAAAGATTTCCGCTCATATACAAAGATAAATCCAATTAAAAAACTCTTCATCTTTTTGGACGGTTGAAGATAAATGTAAAGAATTTCTCGTATACGAAGATAAATCCAAATGACAAGCTCTGAAAAACAGTAAATTTAGACAGTTTCACAACGAGAGTAAACAAAAACAGCGATATCAGAAGATAGAAAGGAAACCGAATCATTTACATTCTGTGATAGAAAGGAAACTGAAACATTTACATTCTGCCATAGAGAACAAACCCCCAATGTTGCGACACTAAATATTTACATCGCCCTACAAAAGAGGTAGGGTTTCAGGTAGTAAACTTAACCCAAATAAAACAACAAAACTAGGATAAATCATATATTTTGATAAAACTGATCACTGCAAGCGAATAAAAGTTATTCAGCGAGCATGTTTGGCATCCATGGCGTCCATTTGTCTGTCAGCATCTATGCGAGCCTGCACGAGACCATCGTAGAACTCTTTCGCATCAGAATCCCAGGGCTTTACTCCGTGCTGTATGAGATCATAGTATTTGCTCACGGGCCTTTCCCTGGAACCCGGTTTCGAGTCCCTTGCGCTGCCACTGCTTTTTTCTGGAGCAGGAGCGGACTTGGACCCAAATTTGGCCGAAGAAGAGCCGGAAGTGTTGCTGCTCTTTGAAGAAGACATGATTACTGCTTACCACTCGCTGTGTGCTGCATGCAAATAACAGGGGATTTTTAGTAAACAGAATAGAGAGAAATTTTAAAAACAAAACAGAAAAAACCAAGCTACAAACACACTTTTAGCAGAGCCAAAGGGAGAAGATGGTATTGAAAAGGAGGTGAGCGATTGGATTATATTGATTTCTTGGTTTGGCTTGTTAGCGGGAAAGCTCTTGCATGGTGTCCACGTGGCAATACCATGTTATGTGATGATTTTATTGGAATAGACGGTTGCCTTTGGGATTAATTCAGGTAACTAGCATAACCAGTCTCAATTAAAGGGTCGATGGTTTTGAGCTAGACGAGAGGGAGGAAAATTGTACATAAAATTGTTTTGTATTAGGCTTTTTATGGATTTTTATCATAAGGTGTTTTCTTTAAGTTATTTGATATGAAGCATAAGTCATTTTTAGTTAGTCGATAGGCTTGAAGTGCAAGGTCGCTTGCGTACGGATGCAAACAAAACTTGTCTCACGCTCGAAACTGCTAAACTTCCAGTTTTCGGTTGCAAAGATGGAAAGTGGTTTTCAATCACATCAACATTACAGGGTTCGGTCGCTGGGGAAAGAAGTTACGTCAATGTTACTATGCTCATACCATGTCGTTTTTCTTCATTTGACTTTCAAAGCGTCGATTACTATGTGTTCGCTGAGGGACCAAATTATAAATCCACATCTCGTCTTACATTTCCTCACTTGGATATTCCTTGATGATGTAGTTACCGTCGTAAACCTTTGCTTGATGTGGTTATCAATTAATCCTCCTTATGGATCTCCCGTGAGTAGTCGATGACATATCTTATTGAACATGCAAACTTACGATGACGTTGCAACTTGTCTGATTGGTCATCCCTTCATATCAATGTTGATCTTGTAGTTGGAAAAGAAGGAGATGAAGTTGCATTCGAATGCCCAAAACCTTGTTTTGTCTTATGATAACTACTGACATCATACTCGGACAATGTCTATGCCGTCTAGAATACTTGACGCAACAATCTTGGTCTGTATTTAACTTCATGATCCATGTGAGTTCCCCATACCTATGTCTTTCTTTCATAAGGAATGAATTCCACGACTTATAGAGTATTGTAACAGACTTTATGGTCGCGACCTTTAATATTAGTCGTTGATCATACCCATTCAATATGTTTACATATGATTATATTTAGTTTATATTTAATATGTGGTGTATATTATAATATATATTCTTAATGGTATATATTATAATATATGCCAGTGTTATAAATATTTAATTAATTTATATTTCAAATTATATTGTATGATATCATTTATATACTATATTATATTATAATCATGACAATATTTATTATATATATATATATATATATATATATATATATATATTTTGACATAATCTTTAATAAATTAGATTTACATTATTTATTGTTTATCTATCAATATTTTTATATTTTGATTATCATTATTATTTAGTGATTATGTCATTATGTTCATTCATTAATAATTAGATTATATTATATATACTTTATTCTTCTATTATTATATTAGTAATGTAGCTAGTTTTATAATAAAATTTATTATTTATTTGTTCATTAATTTTATTTAATTTAATTTTTAATTCTATTTTGTAAATGGGGACTTTGCATCTTTGTTGCCACATTTTGGCCCACATGTCAATGCTTGAGATGCAAGATGAATAAAGAAGATAGAGCTGTTGGAGGTGAGATCCTTCAAACCAGTATGTTGTATTTTGCGAGACTTTGACATCACCTATTTTAGGCTTTTAAAATAATTTATGAAACCTTAAAATTCATAGGGTTAAATTTCAATATCAGTATTCTTGAGGTGGCTTCCTAATTTGAAGGTATTTAAGTCAATCTAGCCATTGTAAATTTTTTTATTTTATTTTTGCTTTGTTTGAGTAGCCACAATTGTAATGTTTCATTTTAGAAAGTCTATTTCATTTTGTTAATTTTATGTATTGTGAGTGGTGCTCTTATCGTACCAAGGTAACAAACTTTGACTATAAGGTGAGCTGCGGCCTATAGTCATACAAGATGAAATGCCCACTTTATGGAGTCATGTTCAAGTGATCATTTCCATATGACAATAAAATGGTAGATGGAGGAATGGACAACAACAAAACAACAAAAGTTGGGAGTCAAAGCGAAAGTAGTGACTACAATTTGTTAGAGGACGAGGGTATCGGTTATAACTTACTTGTTTTATCTCTTGAAGTCTTGACCATGACAATAAATTTAGGTGACTAAATTTCCATTTCTGCTTGATTCAGATAGGTTTAGTGTCACTTTGTAAGAAGCTATTATGTGCTGAAATCTAATAGCTTATTGATGCGCTTTGTAAATTCTTCTCTTCATTGCCAATTTCACAATTCTCATCTCTATAAAGGTACATTTCTCCTTAGAGGGGTTTTTTCATTATGGAACTGAATTATTTGAACTTTTTGTAGGTCTTCTCACTACTGTACAAAATGATCATTTCAGAGTAGTAGATTATCATACTATTGAATGACTATGGAGATCATGTAGCCCAACAATTACATGTTGAGTCTGTGATCCCATTTTGTCAAAGCAGCATAACAACTATAACCTCAATATTAATTGTGACTTATTTTGTTGGGTTTGGGAGTTTAATTTAACACCTTCAATTTGCATTGGATTTGGTTCTCAAGCATAGGAAAAGGTCAAGCAAGATACCCATTCTTGCAATATTTAAATTCATTTTGCAAATATCACTCCCTCTTTGTCAATTTGAGTGTCCCATTTTATTTTACCATTGAAATTATTCCCAATTTTGTTGCCTTCTTTGCATTGTTTCTCCATTTACTTATTAATTCTTTTCACACCGATCTTTAAAGAAGTTTGTGATGTATTTAGATGCCCTAACCCTTTGCTTGGAGTCAACGGGATCTACACCAATGTGTGCTCTTCTAAATTTGCCAATGTGTCATGCCATACACAATCCTTTTAAGCAGGCCTCTGAATGATTGTTTGCGCAAGATACTTTGTTAACATTATGCCAATGTGATGACACACTTATTCAACAATTCTTTTGAAGAAAAAATTGACAAACTTCTTTTGAACTCAGTAAATTTGAATAGTTTTTATTATTGATTCAAGTTTACTAAACTTTACATAAAATGTGACTTTTGTTGAATGTCTTTATATTTGTTTCCCAATGATATTTTTTATTATGTTTTTCTTAATTCAATAAATTAACAAGGTTTGTATAGAAAAGTGGCATTCTATAATGATATGAAATATGTATTTTCTCTAAAAGTTCACACATAATTCAATCATTTGCTTGATTGTTTTTTTTTTAAATAAGCACAATAACACATTCTTATCTTATTATAGACATAATTATGACCACTCTTTTTTTTCTTTCACCAATTTCTCTAATACTATTTTTTTTTAAATGTATATTATTGGTTTATATTTTTCATGAAATCTCTATACTAGAACTTATTAATGAATTGTGTATCTTTTATAAGTATAAGTGCAAAACAGATATACTTCCAATGATTGAATTTAATACTCTTTTTATTTACCAAATTATAGTAAATACATAATTAATTTTCAAATATGTTATATTATTTATCTTAGTTCAATTGTATATTATTATTATATAATAATATCTAATTATTTGAACCATGAAACTTCTGTGTACCTAGCTCAAGTACTTGTAGATGAATCACCATCCCTAACTTTTACAGTATCATTGCACTAATTTATTACATGTTGTGATAAGAAAAATAAGTGCAAAATAATCTCTTCTATATTTTGTAATGCCAAGTCATCCACCTGATTCACTATCAAAGATATCATTTGCAATTTGGTCAACTTATCAATATTTTCTAGGATTTACACTACAAGCTTGTTTCCAGGTATAAACAAGCTTCTTAATTATAGTACAATTCATGAGATAAGATAGCATTGCCAAGCTGCGGCTTTTGCAAGACAAAATTAAACCCAATTTTACATGAAAGATGCAATACAAGGAATTAATTTGGTTCATAAGTGTCTATTCAATGCTAAATATTATAGCAATTCAAGCATTTCATTTATTTGTTTAATTGTTCTTCCTATTAATTCAAAAAGTTGGGTTTTTAGTATTTAGTAACACATACATTTGGTATGAACTATTTGTTTATTCTCATCTTCTTCCACAAGGCTCAAGTTCACATGTATCTTGAATTGCTCAAGCCAGATATTACCCACATCCCACAGTACTCAATTGGGTTCAAATCACACATAATATTAACTTTGATATGAAAGAAATAATTTCAAGATGTTGAGATTTCCATCTTGTTCAACTATAGAGCAGTGCTTCCATAATTTATCTCCACGTGAAATTATAGATCTCAAGAACATATACTTATATAACCTTGTGTTATGCCCTGCATCCCCGTTCCTACATTTTGTGTGCAAAATGTTGGGTCCCCCCTCTTTTTTTGCTTTTGTTTGCTTTTGCTTGCGGCTTTGCCTTGTCTTTCTTTCCCTTTTGTTTCTCTTTCTCTGGGGTTTTCTTCCCCGGCGTGGTGTTTTGTTTGTTTGTTTGGTTTTCGCCTCCGGGACTCCGGTCCCGGAGGTTGTCCTTCGTTGGGAACCGGATTCCGGACTCCGGGATTCTTCGCCACGATGTTCTTAAGGATATCATAATGAGGAATCCCCGGGCCCGGAGTCCGGAGGTTTTGGTTGTCCGAAAATCGCCGGAAGGAGGAGGATTACCTTTTTACCGCGGGTATAAATAGAAATTATCTGTCACTTTCACACTTACCACGATTAAAACTTCCAAAGCACTTAGAGCGATTTAGAGAGCAATTTCAAAGCGATTAATAGAGCATTTGCAGAAATTTTATGGTAATCAACGCTTAACAATTTTCAGCCATTCTCAGGCAAGTGCAAGTGCTTTGTGGTGGTGATTCTGACCGTTTGACAACTCAAGCTATTACAGAGCTCCTGCGGTAAATCCTCCCTTTCCTCCGCCTTCTGCGTTCTCAGGTTGGTGTTTCAACTTTCCCACTTCTCTGTTTTTCTTCCACTCTTTGGTTTTCTTCGGTTTTGTTTGTTTGGTTTTTGTCTGTCTTGTTTTGTTTTGTTTCTCTATTTTGTCTGGTTTGTTGTGTTTCTGGTTTTGCCGCCCGTTTGTGGGTCGGCTCTGCCAGAGGGTTGTCCGCCCTCTGTGCAGAAGTGGTTCATTTGTAAAATAGTGTAAATAGTTGTATATATGTGTTTTTGCCTTGTTTGATTTTCCCGCGGGCGTCGTCCCGCATTGTATATTCATGTATATATGTGTATAATTATATATAACCTCTGTATATCTCCTTGTTTCTATGTATATATCCCTCGACTCCATGTATATCCTTCCGAGTGGCTTGACAAGCTGGTCGAGTCACCTCTGTTTCTGGTTTTCTGCCTCCGAACTCGCTTCGGGACAGAAAACCACCTATTTGAAACTCGGCTCTCGGCTAGTTTCAAACAGGAAATTTTCTCTCTCCTCCATGAAGTCTGTCAGAACCTCATTTATGTCCCATGCGCACAATCAATTCCAGCCAAGTGGCTTTCCCTTTTCGCACGTTCGGACAGTTGGCTCCGCCGTCATCGCCATAACTTCCATTTAATACCTACGCACATGGCGCCCATGTGGGCTTGATGACTTGGCTCTTTACACCATAACCCCACCAACGGTCATTTCTCTGGGTTTTCGGGTCTCCCACCATCCTCCATCCTGTGTCTTTACCAAAATGTGATAAAACCCCCGGACCCGGATGTTTAATAAGATCTTAAATTTACGATGTGTTTTGATTTTCAGTTACCTTTACATGATACTAACTTTTTAGGAAGGAAAACACCATGGTGGTAAGATCTTCGGACCCTAAAATAATTATTTTGATAAACATGTTCTGACAGTCGCTTTGTCTCGCAGGTTCCCGAAGTTCATCTTCCAACTATGTCTGAAGCATCTGCATCATCTCCACCCGGAAGTCCAGAGCTACCTTCCACAGCAGAGACCAAGGAAACCATAAAGTCCAAAATGGAGAAGGCCCTGGAAAAGCTGCCCCTCACCATGAAATTTGTATAGGATAACATCATCGTGGGCTCAAAGATTGAGTCTAAGGTTAAGCTGATAACCGACACCAATGTCGGAACATGGGCAGAGATGCAGGCCTTGGTGAAGGTAATGCACATCCAGCGACAGGCTGGAGACCAGTTAGCAATCAACGTCGGAGGCTCCGAAATCCTCCAGGCAGCTTGCTTCCCGTGCTCCGTGCAATCTTCGGAGCTTATCCTAACACTGGCGAACAACTACAACTCTTATGTTCAGGCCGTTATGCTCGCGGCCGCAGAGCCCACAAGATACCGCACTCCACTGGTGTCCCTCGACCCAGTCACATTCCAGGCGAGCCTGGGTATCCCACAATTTGATAGGGCCACGGTGGTTACAAGGACTGATGCCCTGACCCAGTTTACACAACTGGAGGACGCTGCCCGGGTATATATGAATACCCACTGGCTTAAGGCCCCAAAGAGGGACCCAAAGAGAATGAAGATAGAGATTCCCCACTCTGAATTCAAGGAGAGCATCCAGATGGGGATGATAGCATTAGCCCGGGTCTTTGGGCAGCCCTCCGCCCAAGAGTTTGCCAAATGGATGTACTATTTCCTCCTCGGCATCTCCACCAAGGGAGAATTCTTCGACTGGGCCACAATAATTTCCAACCATGTCGATTCCCAGTTCCAGCAGTTGAACCGAAAGAAGAAGTTCTATATGTCTTCTTATGTTTTCTGGGCCCTGGCGCAGCAGAGGCCCCATTCCCACGGCCTACTTACTGACGGCGTACTCGGGATTGGCCCGGGACAAAAGGCACCATGGGACCATTTCCCACAGATTCAATGGGAGGCCAGCTTCCCCAGTTTTTGTCGGGTAAACGACACGTTCGTTTACTACCATCTTCTTACACCCACCCGGGATACCGAATACCGCCTGTCTACTGAGGCGATGAAGTTGGTCCATAGTTATGGACATTACTATATTCAATTCTAACAGCATACATACATTAGGGTCGCCGGCTTCTCCGAAAAACCCTACTTGCTGCCCAGACATTATGGGGACAAGATCGTGCTATTGGAGTATTGTAGGCAAATGATGGAGGTGTGTGCCTTCTTTGCCCTCAAAAAGATCCCCAACATTCCTTTCCCAATCACCTGTGGGAACTACACATGCAGTCTGGCCGCCGCGAAGGAGGCAGATAATGAGCTGAAAAGTTATAACTTACAGGAATTTTATCTGGCACGGAAAAATTTTGATCCACATGGCAGAATTGCAACGGCAATGCCCCGGGCCTCAGAGCCCCATCGTATACACATGGAGGACTTCTGGGCAGACTGCCAAGATTATGTGGATGTGCGGAGCCGGTACTATATCAGGATGATAGCCGGCATGATGCAGAAGCTGAAACTCTGAAAGTTCCCGGCGGACTTCTCGGACGCCGCCCCCACTATCGATCCCCAGTACAAAGAAAAGGGGATCGATAAAAAGGCCCTTCCACCAGTAAATTGGGCCACCTAGGAGGGGCCCACAATTGAATACTTCACTCAAGAGGTGGTCGAGAGAAGCCACGCCTATTTTAAGAAGGTGTGCCCCGACAGTACCCGCCGAGCAGCCCAGCCGGCGCCAAAGTTAACTCCGCTGTCGGTACCTAAAATGACCCCAGGGGAGACTTCTTCGCAGGGTGCAGACAAAGGAAAAGGAATAGACATGACCCCTCCTGCGCAAGAAGTCCCCATCATAGAACAAATAAAACGCGAATAAATGGCATCCGCTGGGGGAACCGGACCTTCGGGAATAACTGTAACCCCAGCTGCCACGTTCCAAGGGCCACTCTCAGGATCAACTTTTGGGCAGGTGATCGCGACGGCCCAAACTCTAAATCTTGGCCTGACACTTCCCCTACTGCCGAAAGAGGTGCTGATAGAGGAGGAAGCCCCGACAGAAGAAGAAGAGCAACAAGAGGAGCAGCTCGAAGAAGAAATCCCCGAGGAAGCCTACCAAGGTCTAGACCCAGTGATAGATATACAGGACAAGGCTGAGGAGATGGAGATTGAAGAAAATGTTGATACTGAGAAAGTTGAGGCAGGGAGAGGAATGGATGAGGTCCACGCCACTAAAGAGCAACAGCCGCAGAACACTGGGGAAGAATCAGAACAAATTTTGGCAGGAAGGCCACCCCTACCACCTCAATGCCTGATAAAGAGCAGGAAAAGAAAAGCTCAGTCCACTCCTGTGATTCCCCTCTCCCTAGCCGAAATGATGGCCCAAGTTCAGGCCCCGCCAAAGGAAAAGAAAGCCCAGACAGTTCACACTCTTTGAACCAGGCCAGGCGGAGAAACAGTTGTCATTGTGGCAACACCTCCCCCAGACGCCGATGAAGCAACCGCAGATCTCGCAGATTACAATGTTGCAGAGGTATCCCTAGGTAAAAGGGGAAAGCAAGGTGAGGTAGACTTGCTAAAGGAGGAAGCAAGGGCAGTGGATGCCTGATATGAGAAAGAGGCCCAGAGGCTCAAGGCTGAAAAGGAAAAGAATGCAAACCTTATGGGGTTGCTTACTGAGCTGGCCCGACCCATCAATACCGCTCCTTCGGAGGCCTCCACCTCAGAAGATATACCATAGAGTGTCATAGACTCCCTGTGAGTGATGAAGAAGAAAGCTCAGGCAGTGGACGAGTGGGTCACCCTGCAGATAGGAAACACCCGGCGTTTCCTGGCGTCCACCCTCCCAGATCTATTCATGGCCCGGCAGGTTATTCATCAGGCGAAAATGCTTATTGAGCAGTGGGAGGGTGACGCCGAAAATTACCACGCATGGAAGGTGGAGCTCGAAGAGCTCCTTACCTTAGGAGAAGATATGATTTCTGATTCCAGAATTCTGGGTGATGAATCATTTGATTTTGTGAGAACCTAGCACTCCAGACTTGACCTCACATTGGAGGTAACCAAGCAACTGGTAGGGTCCTTACAGGATAAGGTAAATACGGTGAAATATTCTTCCAATTTATATAAGTCTTTTGTAATAAAGACTTCCGGGGCTGGTCCCCTTAGCACAGATACATGTACCCCCGAAGATTCAGTTTTGGGGAGTTTTGATGAAATAATGAAATCCCGGTATCAATCTCCGGAGGGGATAGATGGGACCCTGATAACAAAATTAACCCGTATGATACTTAAGGGTCATGACGCAGCAAGAATGGCAGATGAATTCAAATAAAATGTTCCAGATGTGGGGGAACAAGTTGAAGTGGCCAAACACAGAAGGGCCAGCCTGAAAGACATAGATGAAGATGGCATTTCCCGCCTCCTCCAGGCTTTCAACGACAATAAGCAACCTTGAGATTTCTCCAGAGGCCGGGGAGAACTCAAGTGTTGGGAATTCTTTATTCTTTGGGGACGTAAGTTCCTAGATCCCGGAGTCCCGGATCCAAAATTTTGTATTCTTTCAAGTGATCCGTGTCCCAGTCCCTGAGGCCGACCGGTCACTTTCAGAAGTGGTTAATACAGACTGTTAGAAGGTGGTTGGATACATCAAGGGACGTCTGCTCGGTAGTTGGTTTTCTGACAGGGTGGTCTTATCGAGGCGCCGCTCAGAGGTACACCTGGCACATTGGAGACAGGGCACCGCATTTCCCATTTATGAGGCATGTAGCCTCGGTCCCCGGGGGACCTACTTTTTTCTTTCTCCTTTCTGGCTCTCTTCTTGAGACCGATTCTTTCGATGTATATCCTTGTCTTATTCTTCTGACATGGCAGACCTATTCCATCTCCAGGTCTTTTGTAGGGTGGCGCAGGTAGTACCAGCCCCCGGATATTGTATTTTATTGAAACATGATGTAAATAGGGTTAGGGTTAGAAAAGAGTTGTATAAATAGCTGAACCGGCCCATTTCCAGGGGTCGGCAAAATTGATGATTTTGTTGTCCATAGAAATAGCAAAATGATTTCTCTTTTTCAAGTTGCAGAGCTCAATGCTCCATTATTCTGGTTTTATATAGTCAAATGCTCCCCTGGAGCCACCATTGTATCACGCACCAGTGCTTGCTAGAAGGAACATTAATAAAGAAGGAAGAATTCTTGGCAATGATGTTGTTGGCATTCCTGCTTCTGAGTTAATGGTATTTCATATTTTAATATTCTTTATGTCTTTTACTCTGATATGTTAAAGTAGATTAACGACCTCCTTACTCCCGCTAATGATAAAATGCTAGCTGATGGTTATGTATTTCTTCGGTATTTAGTGTAGTCTATAAGAGTATTATTGATGTTCCAGACATTTCAGCATGACTATAGTTAGATGAAATATTTCTGACCCTGCAGGATCTTTTCGTTTTATTTGCTAAATGTATAATGCTAGGGGAAACCTTACCTTATTGAATCTCCAGAGAGAATGAGTTGAAGAAACCAGCTATCCCCCTCGAAAAGAGTCACTTCTCCTCAACCGAGCCCCGCACCGTCGTGACCCGACACCCAAGTGCTTGAAGGCCCGGGGAATATAATTTTCCTGGACAACCTTTGCAGGTGGAGTTGGCCGGTATCCCCGGAACC
The DNA here is from genome assembly GCA_018584345.1 of Thuja plicata. Taxonomy (NCBI): domain Eukaryota; kingdom Viridiplantae; phylum Streptophyta; class Pinopsida; order Cupressales; family Cupressaceae; genus Thuja; species Thuja plicata. Next base: position 543,902 of record MU224482.1, on the reverse strand, counting down.
CGGTGACAACTTATGACTGTTGGCGGACCCGGTCAGCAAAACCCCGTCAACAGAAACTGGCGCTAGAAGGAGGGCATGAACTCATCCCCTTCCAAAGATTCTAATTTTACACCTCCTGAGGGTTCCCCGAGTTATACTTTTAAGAGACAAGCCTTCAGCAGGATTGGGTCTTTTTCCCCAGCTAAATTTGAAAGAGTCCTTAGATCTACTCTGAATCCCAAAAATTTTGTCAAACTCGAGCCTGCTGCTCGAAAGAAACGGACCTCGAAAATCACACCAGCCACTATTGTCTAGGGATCTACCATACCTCCGAATACCCAAACTCCTCAGACAATCTCGGGAACCAGTGCCCAAACTACCCAACATATAGTTACCCCAATGGCCGCGTATTTCAGAAACACCGGGTCCCCAATGGGAACTTTTTCGAGTGCAATCAATGACTTACCCTCCCACCCGGAGAAGATTTGTCCACGATATGAGCACTTAGGCTCACAGACCGTGGAAGAACACTTACAGGCATACAAAGATGCCATGAACCGACACCGGATCCAACACGAAGATGTTGTGACTCGTATGTTTCCCTTTTCTTTAGGGCAAGGTGAGTTGAACTGGTACCTTAACCTTCCTGCCAACTCCATAAATAGTTGGCAGGACATGGAGGACGCCTTCCTGGCTGCCTTTTGCGTGCATGCGGACCCAACCTGGTCCCATAGCCAGTTCATCTCCATTAGGAGGGAACCCAATGAACCTCTTGCAACATTCAACCATAGGTTCCAGCGTGCTCTAAAGCAGTGCACGGGCCCCTTTATTCCATCCCCAGAGGTAACCATACAGACCTATCTCAACGCGATGGACCCTTTCATTGCCACTCTCCTTTGGAGAACAACCACCGCGAGCGACCGGGACACCTTGGAAAAAGTCTCCAACCTAGCGCTAGATCTGTCCCATGGTCTCAACAAATCCCCGGGCGGGATTGGGCAGAGTACGCCCTTCAACATGATCCCCGACAAAACTGCATATGTCGGGGGATACAATCCCAATCTGGCAATAGGTGCCCCCTCGATGGCAATGAATCCTCCGCCACCCTTGATAGACCAGCAAGCACGGTATGTTTACCCAACCCAAACCAAGATGACACTGGGTCTAGAAGTCTTCCCTTGGAATCAGCCGCAGTAGGCACAACAATCTCAAACACAACCATCCGGAGTGCCCTTCTTTCAGTCGTTCGCGGCTGGAGGATTGCTGCCCTCGACTCCGGCTAACACTGCTACCTTCCCAGAAAGCCAACAACAATAATAGCCGTCACATTGTGACACCAACACTCAGTTGACCGCCGAGGTCAAATCCCTTCGGCGAATGTTATCCACCTTGACTATGGACATGGGCCAACTGAAGGCGGGGTCCTACGTACCCCAGAACTCTAATTCCCAGAGGGAAAATATTTTCTCTGGCCAATGAAACAACGCTGGGGGAAGGAATTTCAACAATGGGTCTAGGCCCAATCAACAACAGTGGAATAATAATGCTAACACCGGAGGCCCAACTCTAAACCAAAATGCCAACCAAAATGGTGTTGGACCATCACATTTTACGCCAGTCGCAGACTTCCAGCCCATGACTAATTGGTGTATACTACACAACACAGGCTCACATAATGAGGTGAATTGTGCCACCTTGGAAAAGGTCATCATGATCTCCCAGCTGGACAGGCAGCAGTCACACGATGCATCCCCTCCGGAACCCCCTGCCCAAGAGCCAACCCACAGTGCCTTCACCTGTGATACCATCTTCTTCGAAACTTTCGGGGAGGATGAAGAGTAATCTGAACTATAGGGATTCTTTGATGAATCTATCCTGCCCTTCGAGGCCAACGCCTGTACCAACCTGCAGACTCCATACAATACTCAGAGTCAGGCTAGTAAAGGACCACCTTACACGCCCACACCTCCTATCAAAGACACTCCTCCTCCCCGGAATAATACGACCGACCGACCCGCTCCTCCAAAGGGTCCTAGCTCTAACCAAGAAAAAGACCTGGCCAAGGGAGATCACCAGTTTCCGGGAGGAAGATTCGATATCACGAAGGCATTAGAATAGACCACCACCTCCATGACCTTGATGGAGGTTTTGCTAAACTATCCCGAGCAAAAGAAGTCTCTTCTAAGGCTCTTAGGGAACCCGGAAGCTGTCAGCCACCCACCCAAGACTGTCTCATTCGAAGATGCTAACGCAACCATCTTCTGAGGGAATAATGAGGATCCTCCCTTCTTACTAGGCCTGAATATCCATGGCAAAAATATACACAATTGCCTAGTAGACTCCGGGGCTTCTGGTAACATCATGTCCTTGTCCATTTGTTAGAAGCTCAGATTCCACCCCACCCCATCTAATGGCGCAGTAATCCAACTGGATAAGACTGCTATAAAAATGGTGGGGGAATTGAAGAACATCCAGATACACCTTATCCAGGACCCCAGGATAGCTAGCATCATTGACATCCAAGTGGTGGACATCCTAGAGACCTACGGGATGTTACTAAGTCAGAATTGGTCTAAGTCCTTGAACGGATACTTTTTGACCGACTTCACCCACTTATGGCTTCCATGGGAGGGAGAATCCAATAAGATTCGGGTCGAAAGTGAGCCCCGGATGAAACAGGCCCTTACCGAAGTTGGGAGGGTCAATGAGGTCTTTTTTTTTGAGACTTCTCTGGGGGTGTACCGACCTTTTGAAATCTTAACATTCGATTTCATCCCCGGAGAGGATCCCGCAGTGCTGTAGAGAGCCCAAGACCTAGAAGAAAAGGTGAGAGTTGAGGTTGACTCTCAAGGTACCACAGCAACCCTCGCCACACTCCTATCTAGAATTTGGTGCTGAGTGCACTACCAAAAACATTCAGATCTTGAGTGTGGGCCATGTCTCTCGATCGCTAACCGGCAACTCGATACCTTCTGGAACAAACATATAACTAATTCCCCAGGGGCCAGTACTACGGGATGTGCTCCTTTGGTGCCATCTCCCCGAGAATCCCAAGTTCAAACACCTCCGGAGGTAAATTCTACACTCACGCCAGTGGTTCAGGAGAAAACCCCTAAGTCTCCCAACAACAGTCCAAAGACTACTCCCCCTCCCTAGCCCCAAATTACAAACAATGACTTATGGACCCTTAAGTTTGATGGGTCCCGATCCAAACAAGGCTATGGGGCTGGGGTGGAATTAATCAACCCACGAGGGAAGTCCTTCCTCGCGTCCTACAGGCTGCAGTTTAGTTGTACAAACAATGTCACAGAGTACGAGGCTTTGGTCCTTGGACTCTTATTTGCGTTAAGGAAAGGTATCACCCGCCTCCGGGCTCTGGGTGATTCAGAGTTGATTGTCAAACAAGTCCGGAGTTAATACACATGTCATGACAAAAGGCTGGCCGCATACCGCAACCGGGCTTGGAGCCTTATCAAAGATTTTGATTCCTTTGGCATTGACCTCATTCCCCGGTGATGAAACTATGTCCCGGATGCCCTCACCGTTTCTGCTAGCACACTTGAACCAATGGCCGGCTCATGACTCTGGAGATTTTCAATTGAGATGGTCCCTACCCCGTCCATCCTAGACAATGTCACCCACTTTCAGGTTTTTGAGGATGATCAACATATCCTGGCCTTCATGGAAAATGTTGGTGTCTTTGAAGATCAGATAGTGGAAGAACGAGACCATGACGATACTGGGAAGGGTAATGAAGAAGATGGGATCATGGACCTGCCCACTAACACCATCCCAAAGGGGATGGTTGCACTAGAACGAATCTTTGACTTGGACCCTTGAGCCCGTGAGAAGGTGTCATCCTCCTCCGAGGGAGGAAATTTTGAAAAAGTTAACATCGGCCAGCCCGGTGAAGAAAAGATTATTCACATCGGTACCTCCTGTTCCCCTGAGGAAAAGGAGAAGATTCTCGCGGTTCTCTGAGAATACATCGACGTAATTTCCTGGGGTTATGAAGACTTGAAAACGTATGATACATCTGTCATGACCCATACTATTCCCCTGAAACCTAATGCTAAGCCCTTCCGATAGAAGCAAAGACCAGTCAACCCCCTGATAGAGCCTCTGATTCGTCAAGAGGTAGAAAAACTGCTGTCAGCTCGGATAATCTTCCCAATCTAGCACACTACATGGGTTGCCAACCTGGTCCCCGTAAGGAAAAATAACGGTGAGATCCGCCTTTGCATGGATTTCTGAAACTTAAACAAGGCATCTAAGAAAGATAATCACCCTCTCCCTTTGTTGGATGAGGTGTTGCAGATAGTGAATGGATCCCAGATGATGTCCTTCTTAGATGGGTATTCGAGATACAACCAGGTCATGGTCAAGTATGAAGACAGAGAGAAAACAGTGTTTACCACCAAGTGGGGAACGTTTGCATACAGAAGAATGCCCTTTGGTTTGATCAATGTAGGGGCTACATTTCAGAAGGCCATGGACATCGCGTTCGAGGGCTTTGTGAATCAGTGCATAATCATCTACATGGATGATTTGACCATCTTTTCCCAGGACAGGCGTGATCATTCCGCCCATCTCGCTCAGATCTACGAAAGACGTCGCCAGTATGGAATATCCCTCAACCCCAAGAAGTGCATATTCGAGGTCACCGAGGGGAAGTTGCTCAGGCATATCATCTCTAAGAAGGGTATATCCATAGACCCTGATAGAGTCAAGGCATTGCTAAACTTACAAATGCCTGGCAGCAAGAAAGAGATGCGATCCTTCTTCGGGAAGATCAACTTCATCCGACGGTTCATTATGGGATTCGCAGAAATAGTCAAACCGCTCAACGAGATGATGAAGAAGGATACCAAGATTGAGTGGAGTCCTGAAGCAAAGAGGGCGTTCACCCAGATCAAACAGACAATAACGGAAGCACCTGTCCTAGCTAGTCCAGACTATTCCCTTCCGTTTTACATTTACTCGTTTGCTTCGCTGCATTCTGTCGCGGCAGTGTTGACCCAAAAGATTGAAGGGAAAAAATGACCAATAGCTTTCATGAGCTCCCCCTTCAAGAATGCCAAAGTCTGATATTCATCGCTAGAAAAGTAGGCCTTTGCTCTAGTTCACGTCGTGAAGAAATTCTGGCATTATATTCTCTGTAGCAAGGTACATGCTATCATTCCGGACCAGGATGTCAAGTCTCTGTTGATGCAGAGTGAACTGGGCAAGAGACGGGGGAAATGGATGGCCATCCTCCAAGAATATGACTTAGAAATGCAGCCCATGAAGATAGTCCAAGGCCAAGGACTAAGTCGAGCAATGGCAGAAGAGACTCCCTGCATAGAATGTCAGACTTACACGGTGGAGTCCATTACCCAAGACCCGTGGTACACCGATTTAGTATACTTGCTACTAAACAACAAATGTCCAGAGGGATTACCTCCCCACAAATGTCGCGCCCTGCGGATGAAAAGCGCACACTTCATGATCAAAAACTTCGCGCTTTATCGCAGAAACTATGAGGGAGTGTACCTCCGGTGCATCGATAGAAACCAAGCTGTAAGAGTGATTGATGAATTCCATGGACAGTTTGGAACTGGGCATGGCTCTGCTGATGCCACTGCCCATCAGATTCTTCAGGCCGGATAATATTGGCCCTATATATTCAAAGACGTTTACGCTCATGTCAGGAAATGCCATACTTGCCAAACCGTAGCGCATCATGAGTGTAACCCAGCCATGCCTTTACAACCAGTCTATGAGGCTAGACCATTTGCCCAATGGGAATTCAACTTCATCGGGGAAATCAACCCCAACTCATCTACCAACCACCGATACATCTTAACTGCTACTGATTACTGCACTCGATGGTCTGAAGCTATACCTTGCAAAGACAACACGGAAGACGTAGTTATCAAGTTCCTGGAAGAAAACATTGTCACACGGTTTGGAATGCCCTTTGCTTTAGTATGTGACAATGGTCTGACATTTTCTTCAGCGCAGTTACTCGAATGGACCTACAATCGGAAGATCACCCTGAAGTTCTCCAGCAACTATTATCCCCAGGAAAATGGCGTTGCTGAATCAATAAACAAAAATCTACTTGAAGTGATCAAACATTTGTTAGAATAGAATCCCCGAGATTGGCATCAAAAGTTGAAATTCGCCCTCTGGGTGGATCGCATTCGTGTCAAAGCCGCCTTGGGAACATCCCCATTCCATCTGGTTTATGGTCAGAACCCTGTGTTCCCAGTCAATTTACAAATCCCAGTTTTACAGTTTATGCAGGAATTTAGCAACAGGGACAACATTATGGAGGTTCGGCTCTTAAATCTGGTACGGATGGAAGAACAATGAGATGCAGCTCTTGAACATTTCACGCGTCACCAAGCGGTGGTAAAATGATGGTTTGACAAAAGAGCCCAATACAAGGCTTTTCAGATTTTGGATCTGGTCCTGTTGTGGGACAAGGCTCAGGAGAAGAAGGGAAAGCATACCAAGTTCCAACAGCTCTGGCTCGGACCATACCTGATCTCAGAAATCTGTGGGACAAATACTTACCGCCTTAACACTCTGACTGGGGAACCTGTCGCATTGCCCGTTAATGGGCAGTTTCTCAAACACTACTTTGAGTAGGGTAATTTTGTCCTAAGTTGTATTATATGTAAAGCCTCCCGCTTGTAAATATCTCTTCCAGGTGCCTCGTTGCGAGGTACCCTGTCTTGTAAATAGTCTTGCGGACTATCCTCCGGGGCAGTCCTCTTTTGTTGTTTCTATTTTCATTTTTGGTTTTCTTTCGGTCCCGGTGTTTTGTTCTGCCTGTGCAGGAATTGGAATGCTTCGCATAACTCTGGCTTCTGGTATGATTTCCATGGCATGGTGAACTTTAGAATCTATCTTTAGCACGGTGGAGTCGGCCCGGTCTCCGGGGTCGTTTTACGGGTTATGGCACATTTTGAGCAATCTCCATTGAGTGTTGTCTCCAGGAGTTTGGCAATCAGTGAAAAAAATCAATATGAGGAACAAATAATCGGACACACTGGGGGTAGATTGGTTGTACTAATTGGTTGACCCACATCTGAAACTCTAAAGAAATTCTCCCCAGGTCTGAAATTTTATCCTCTCTTCAAACATCTAGATGTAGGTGGACAGTTGAAAGAAGTACCGCCATTAATTAGCTAAGCTTAAGCTTAATGGTGAAAGAAGTACCGCCTTCCCCACCTAGAAACAAACAAAATAACAAAAGAGGAAAAGCGGGATAAAACTCCAGTCTCCGGGGAAGCGAGCGAATAGATGACTGGTTCGATGTAATTAGTGCCTCTTCTCTATTCCTCCCAGAGGTCATCGGCTTGATTTCCTTCCAAAGCACACACGACACCACTCATGAAGGGCTACAGACTAATTTCTGCGTGGTTTGATTCTCTTAGATATGTTGCTCCTTGACCTGTCAGATGCTTCAGGAGGCGGCTTGTTCCAGTTTTGCTAACCAGAGATTCTATGGTTCTCAAATGCGCTAAGGAATTTTTCCCAGATAGTCACCATTTGTTATGCCCTGCATCCCCGTCCCTACATTTTGTGTGCAAAATGTTGGGTCCCCCCTTTTTTTTTGCTTTTGTTTGCTTTTGCTTGCGGCTTTGCCTTGTCTTTCTTTCCCTTTTGTTTCTCTTTCTCTGGGGTTTTCTTCCCCGGTGTGGTGTTTTGTTTGTTTGTTTAGTTTTCACATCCGGGACTACGGTCCTGGAGGTTGTCCTTTGTTGGGAACCGGATTTCGGACTCTGGGATTCTTCACCACGATGTTCTTAAGGATATCATAATGAGGAATCCCCGGGCTCGGATTCCGGAGGTTTTGCTTGTCCGGAGATTGCCGGAAGGAGGAGGATTACCTTTTTACCGCGGGTATAAATAGAAATTATCTGTCACTTTCACACTTACCGCGATTAAAACTTCCAAAGCACTTAGAGAAATTTAGAGAGCAATTTCAAAGCGATTAACAGAGCATTTGTAGAAATTTTATGGTAATCAATGCTTAACAATTTTCAGTCATTCTCAGGCAAGTGCAAGTGCTTCGTGGTGGTGATTCTAACCGTTTGAAAACTCGAGCTATTATAGAGCTGCTGCGGTAAATCCTCCCTTTCCTCCGCCTTCTACGTTCTTAGGTTGGTGTTTCGGCTTTCCCGCTTCTCTATTTTTCTTTCTCTCTTTGGTTTTCTTCAGTTTTGTTTGTTTGGTTTTTGTCTGTCTTGTTTTGTTTTGTTTCTCTATTTCATCTGGTTTGTTGTGTTTCTAGTTTTGCCGCCCATTGGTGGGTCAGCTCTGCTAGAGGGTTGTCCGCCCTCTGTGCAGAAGTGGTTTGTTTGTAAAATAGTGTAAATAGCTGTATATATGTGTTTCTGCCTTGTCTGGTTTTCCTACGGGCGTCGTCCCGCATTGTATATTCATGTATATATGTGTATAACTGTATATAACCTCTGTATATCTCCTCTTTTCTATGTATATATCCCTCGGCTCCATGTATATCCTTCTGGGTGGCTTGACAAGCTGGTCGAGTCACCTCTGTTTTTGGTTTTCTGCCTCTGAACTTGCTTCGGGATAGAAAACCACCTGTTTAAAACTCGGCTCTCGGCCAGTTTCAAACATGTGGTTTTCTCTCTCCTCCATGAAGTCTGTCAGAACCTCATTTATGTCCCATGTGCACAATCAATTCCAGCCAAGTGGCTTTCCCTTTTCGCACGTTCGGATAGTTGGCTCCGCCGTCATCGCCATAACTTCCATTTAATACCTACGCACGTGGCGCCCACGTGGGCTTGATGACTTGGCTCTTTACGCCATAACCCCACCAACGGTCATTTCTTCAAGTTTCGGGTCTCCCACCATCCTCCATCCTATGTCTTTACCAAAATATGATAAAACCCCCGAACCTGGATGTTTAATAAGATCTTAAGTTTACGATGTGTTTTGCTTTTCGGTTACCTTTACATGATACTAACTTTTTAGGAAGGAAAACACCATGGTGGTAAGATCTCCGGACCCCGGAATAATTATTTTGATGAACATGTTTTGACGGTCGCTTTGTCTCGCAGGTTCCCGAAGTTCATCTTCCAACTATGTCTGAAGCATCTACATCATCTCCACCCAGAAGTCCAGAGCTGCCTTCCACAGCGGAGACCAGGGCAGCCGTAAAGTCCAAAATGGAGAAGGCCTTGGAAAAGCTGCCCCTCACCATGAAATTTGTATAGGATAACGTCATCGTGGGCTCAAAGATTGAGTGTAAGGTTAAGCTGATAACCGACACCAATGTCAGAACATGGGCAGAGATGCAGGCCTTGGTGAAGGTAATGCACATCCAGCAACAGGCTGGAGACCAGTTAGCAATCAATGTCAGAGGCTTCAGAATCCTCTAGGAAGCTTGCTTCCCGTGCTCCGTGCAATCTCTGAAGCTTATCCTAACACTAGCAAACAACTACAACTCTTCTGTTCAGGCCGTTATGCTCACGGCCGCAGAGCCCACAAGATACCCCACTCCACTAGTGTCCTTCGACCCAGTCACATTCCAGGCGAGCCTGGGTATCCCACAATTTGATAGGGCCATGGTGGTTACAAGGACCGATGCCCTGACCCAGTTTACACAACTGGAGGATGTTGTCCAGGTTTATATGAATACCTACTGGCTTAAGGCCCCAAAGAGGGACCCAAAGAGAATGAAGATAGGGATTCCCCACTCTGAATTCAAGGAGAGAATCCAGATGAGGATGATAGCATTAGCCTGAGTCTTTGGGCAACCCTCCGCCCAGGAGTTTTCCAAATGGATGTACTATTTCCTCCTCGGTATCTCCACCAAGGGAGAATTCTTCGACTGGGCCGCAATAATTTCCAACCATGTCGATTCCCAGTTCCAGCAGTTGAACCGAAAGAAGAAGTTATATATGTCTTCTTATGTTTTTTGGGCCCTGGCGCAGCAGAGGCCCCATTCCCACAGCCTACTTAATGACTACATACTTGGGATTGGCCCGGGACAAAAGGCACCATGGGACCATTTCCCACAGATTCAATGGGAGGCCAGCTTCCCCAGTTTCTGCCAGGTAAACGACGCGTTCGTTTACTACCATCTGCTTACACCCACCCGGGATGTCGGATACTGCCTGTCTACTGAGGCGATGAAGTTGGTCCATAGTTATGTACATTACTATATTCAATTCCAATAGTATACATACATTAGGGTCGTCGACTTCTCCGGAAAACCCTTCTTGCTGCCCAGACATTGTGGGGACAAGATCGTGCTATTGGAGTATTGTAGGAAAATGATGGAGGTGAATGCCTTCTTTGCCCTCAAAAAGATCCCCAACATTCCATTCTCAATCACCTGTGGGAACTACACATGCAGTCTGGCCGCCGTGAAGGAGGCAGATAATGAGCTGAAAAGTTATAACTTACAGGAATTTTATCTAGCGCGGAAAAATTTTGATTTGCATGACAGAATTGCAACGGCAATGCCTCGGGCCTCAGAGCCCCATCGTATACACATGGAGGACTTCTGGGCAGACTACCAAGATGATGTGGATGTGGAGCCGGAACTATATCAGGATGACAGCCGACATGATGTAGAAGTTGAAGCTCTGGAAGTTCCCGGCGGACTTCTCAAACGTCGCCCCCACTATCGATCCCTAGTACAAAGAAAAGGGGATCGATAAAAAGGCCCTTCCACCAGTAAACTGGGCCACCCAGGAGGGGCCCACAATTGAAGACTTCACTCAAGATGTGGTCAAGAGAAGCCACGCCTAATTTAAGAAGGTGTGCCCCGGGAGTACCCGTCGAGTAGCCCAGCCGGCGCCAAAGTTAACTCCGCCGCCGGTACCTAAAATGACCCCGAGGGCCGGGACTTCTTCACAGGGTGTAGACAAAAGAAAAGGAATAGACACGACCCCTCCTGCGCAAGAAGTCCCCATCATAGAACAAATAAAATAGTCGGTGGTGGCCTCCCAACAAATGAGGGAGCAATTAATAACGAAGCTAGCCACCCCACTACTTATGACCGAGCCACTTCGTCCCCCCTCCTCCCCGTCATTAGCAGCCTTAATGGTGAAGGCAATGGGAGTGGATCCCTTGGAGGCGATAGCAATAAGAGACGCGGGACCCCCTCTGGTTACCCGGAGGAAGAAAAAGCTCAGCAAAAAGCCTAAGGCAGAACCAGAGCCGGAGGCCTCCCGACCCCAAGAAGTGGAGATCCTTTCTTCCAGTCCTCTGGAACTGGAAAAGGAAATAGAGCCTGTAGAGGTCCTAGCCAGTCCCCCTCCACAGGAATAATTTGATGTGTTTGCAACCGATGAGTTTGGGAATTTGCAAGGGGACAACACACAAGTGGAGACAGAAGTCCCGGGGACTGAACAAGAGGCTGCAGACCAAGACTTGGAATAGGAACTTGCACAGGGACAAGAGCAGCAGGTGGAAGAGAAAGATCCAGAGCTGGAGATTATCTATGGGGCTGAAGAGATGCAAGGTTCGGGAGTGGACCAACTAAAGCAAGGTGAACAAATGGCACCCGCTAGGGGAAACGGACCTTCAGGAATAACCGTAACCCCAGCCACCACGTTCCAAGGGCCACTCCCGGGATCAACTTTTGGGTAGGTGATCATGGCAGCCCAAACTCTAAATCTCGGCCCGACACCTCCCCTACTGCCGAAAGAGGTGTTGATAGAGGAGGAAGCCCCGGTAGAAGAAGAAGAGCAACAAGAGGAGCAGCTCGAAGAAGAAATCCCCGAGGAAGCCTACCAGGGTCTAGACCCAGTGATAGATATACAGGACAAGGCTAAGGGGATGGAGATTGAAGAAAATGTTTCTACTGAGGAAGTTGAGGCAGGGAGAGGAACGGATGAGGTGCACGCCACTGAAGAGCAACAGCCGCAGAACACTGGGGAAGAATCAGAACAAATTCTGGCAGGAAGGCCAACCCTACCACCTCAATGGCTAATAGACAGCAGGAAAAGAAAAGCTCAGTCCGCTCCTATGATTCCCCTCCCTGGCCGAAATGATGGCCCAAGTTCAGGCCCCGCCAAAGGCAAAGAAAGCCTGGACAGTTCACACTCTTCGAACCAGGCCGGCGGAGAAACAGTTGCCATTGTGGCAACACCTCCCCCAGACGTCGATGAAGCAACCGCGGATCCCGCAGACTACAATGTTACAGAGGTATCCCTAGGTAAAAGGGGAAAGCAAGGTGAGGTAGACTTGCTAAAGGAGGCAGCAAGGGCAGTAGAAGCCCAATATGAGAAAGAGGCCTAGAGGCTCAAGGTTGAAAAGGAAAAGAATGCAAACCTTATGGGGTTGCTTATTGAGCTGGCCCGACCCATCAATGTCGCTCCTCCGGAGGCCTCCACCTCAGAAGATATACCGCAGAGTGACATAGACTCCCTGCGAGTGATGAAGAAGAAAGCTTAGGCAGTGGACGAGTGGGTCACCCTACAAATAGGAAACACCCGGCGTTTCCTGGCGTCCACCCTCCCAGATTTATTCATGGCCCGACAGGTTATTCATCAGGCGAAAACATTTATTGAGCAGTGGGAGGGTGACACCGAAAATTACCACACATGGAAGGTGGAGCTTGAAGAGCTCCTTACCTTAGGAGAAGATATGATTTCTGAATCCAAAATTTTAGGTGATGAATCATTTGATTTTGTGAGAACCCAACACTGCAGACTTGACCTCACATTGGAGGTAACCAAGCAACTAGTAGGGTCCCTACAAGATAAGGTAAATACGGTGAAATATTTTTCCAATTTATATAACTCTTTTGTAATAAAGACTTTCGGGGCTGATCCCCTTAGCACAGATACATGTACCCCCGAAGATTCAGTTTTGGGGAGTTTTGATGAAATAATGAAATCCCGGTATCAATCTTCGGAGGGGATAGATGGGACCCAGATGGTAAAATTAACCCCTATGATACTTAAGGGTCATGACGCGGGAAGAATGGCAGATGAATTCAAAGAAAATGTTCCAGATGTGGGGGAACAAGTTGAAGTGGCCAAACACAGAAGGGCCAGCCTGAAAGACATAGATGAAGATGTCATTTCCCGCCTCCTCCAGGCTTTCAACGACAGTAAGCAACCTTGATCTTTCTCCAGAGGCTGGGGAGAACTCAAGTGTTGAGCATTCTTTATTCTTTGGGGACGTAAGTTCCTAGATCCCGGAGTCCCAGATCCAAAATTTTGTATTCTTTCAAGTGATCCGTGTCCCGGTCCCCGAGGCTGACCAGTCACTTTCAAAAGCGGTTAATAAAGACTGTCAGAAGGTGGTTGGCTACATCAAGGGACGTTGGCTCGGCAGTTGATTTTCTGACAGGGTGGTCTTATTGAGGTGTCGCTCAGAGGTACACCTAGCATATTGGAGATAGGGCACCGCATTTCCTATTTATGAGGCATGTAGCCTCGGTCCCTGGGGGACCTACTTTCTTCTTACTCCTTTCTGGCTCTCTTCTCGAGACCGATTCTTCTGATTTATATCCTTGTCTTATTCTTCTGACATGGTAGACCTATTCTATCTCCATGTCTTTTGTAGGGTGGCGCAGGTAGTACCGGCCCCCGGATATTGTATTTTATTGAAAATGATGTAAATAGGGTTAGGGTTAGAAAAGAGTTGTATAAATAGCCGAACCGGCCCATTTCCAGGGGTCGGCGAAATTGATGATTTTTTTGTCCATAGCAATAGCAAAGTGATTTCTTTTTTTCAAGTTGCAGAGCTCAATGCTCCATTATTCTGGTTTTATATAGTCAAATTCTCCCCTGGAGCCACCATTATATCACGCACCAGTGCTTGCTGGAAGGAACATTAATAAAGAAGGAAGAATTCTTGGCAATAATGTTGTTGGCATTCATGCTTCTGAGTTAATGGTATTTCATGTTTTAAAGTTCTTTATGTCTTTTACTCTGATATGTTAAAGTAGATTAACGACCTCCTTACTCCCGCTACTGATAAAATGCTAGCTGATGGTTATGTATTTCTTCGGTATTTAGTGTAGTCTATCAGAGTATTATTGATGTTCCGGACATTTCAGCATGACTATAGTTAGATGAAATATTTCTAACCCTGCAGGATCTTTTCATTTTATTTGCTAAGTGTAGAATGCTAGGGGAAACCTTACCTTATTGAATCTCCGGAGAGAATGAGTTGAAGAAACCAGCTATCCCCCTCGAAAATAGTCACTTCTCCCCAACCGAGCCCCGCATCGTCGTGACCCGACACCCAGGTTCTTGAAGGCCCGTGGAATATAATTCTCCCGGACAACCTTTGCAGGCGGAGTTGGCCGGTATCCCCGGAACCCGGTGACAACTTATGACTGTTGGCAGACCTGGTCAGCAAAACCCCGTCAACACCTTGGTTGGTCAAAAGTGGATGATAATAATTCAAAGGAATCAAAATCTATGAAAATAATGAAAAAAAAAATGTAAGTTTAATTATAGTATACAATGATACACGTGTAAAGACCTATATTTTCATATAATTGATTACATAAATCTTAAATTTAGTTTATATATTCGTTCTATTTACCTATCAGCTAGTCCTTGCACCTATAAGAGGTTCAAGTGGTAGTTTTGTGAAATGGAAGCACAAGTCTTATGCTAAAACCTCATTTGCTAAGGGGTAGGGATTGAGGGGCATCCATTAGATACTAAATTTGTTTGGGGTACAATCTTTGACCTCATTCTTTATGATGTTGAAGCCTTAGACTTAACGACAATTGATCCCTAGCAAACTAATCAAGAAACATTCAACTTCACTAGCAAACTCAATGCCCATTGAAGTATATTAGGATTTTGTCTTATTCAATGATAAGTTTGTAAGTTTAGTTTAGTTTTGTGATATAATTATATCCACGGTTTCAAATAATCTTAGTAATTTCTAGGATTTTGTTTTGTAATTTTGTTTTTGTGCATATTTTTATTCTTATTTTTTAAACAATTGGGGACTTGTTATATTTTAAAATATCTTGTTAGGTTTTCATTGATTGAATTTAAAGCTACACATCGATCTTTTTTTTTAAATGAACATATTGTAGACACCTGAATCTGATTAACCTAATTCAATCATATTTAGTGCCTTCTGGGACATATCAGCTAAGTAATTAAGCATTACCTAATTGACCAATGTCATCTCCTAGCTCTAATTAATTCAATTAATTGGCTATAGTCCTAATTAATTATTAAAAGAAACCAATAGCTTAATAATTATTTAAAACCCTATTCCCCTATTATTGAATGAATATGTTATTTATGTAATTCAATTCATTAATATTCCCTTTAACCCCTAACCTAACCTATCTCAACCACCTAACTCAAAGTTCAAACTTATCCCAACCCTTTCACATATGCTAATCCCATCACCATCCCCCTAATAAGCTATTTTAACCCTAACCCTAATATTAAACTCTCCCTAAGCTTGTCACATTCCTAATCTTTGGATTAGGAATTTAACCCCTTCCTCAAAGTCAACTTTCTCAAGCTCTACCTTATCCCTTCACCCATGCCTCACTAATGCTCTCATAAATGCATCATTAATGCTCTTACACTCCTCATTAAGGATCTTACACCCTCATTGATAGCCTTATCTTCTAAGTCTACTCTCATCTCCTTAGCTCACTTCCCTAAATAGTCACATTCCTCCCTCTTTTCAACCCAATCATATTGTGACACTTGTCATCATATTATGCACTTGAAGAAATACAATCTATGTGCTCTCTTCTAGGTGCATCTGGACCTCTCCTCAGAATTGCATCTTGACCCTTGATTCCTTACCCATTTTCTATAAAAGAAACCTCATTCCTTCACAAATTTCATCCACCTTCCATGTAGAGTTATAATGTCATTTTTAGTCCATAAGCATCCATTTTGAAGCAATATCCATCTTGAAGCAATATCCATCTTGTAGCATTGAAGAAATCATGAGCATACATCTCGTAAGCATGGACACATCGAAATATCAAATGGAGTTGGAATGAGTTCATAGGAGGTTTGCAATCTCTTATTTTAAGCTTATTTTAAGTTTCATTTTATGTCTAATCTTGTATGTAGTTTAGATTATTAGCTGTAGAGTGTTTTAATTTGTTATTATGATCCTTTACACTTGATTTTCATAGCTTACATTCTGGCACACCCAGTGGGACCCACTTCACAGGTTGGTTTTACTAACGTAATAGTCTTTTTTGAGTTTTTGTAGAGTTTTATGTGTTTTCAGTTTTAGAGGCATTGTGGTCCAAAACGGGATCCTCCATCACGTCTGGAACATCATTTCTAGTCAAAACAACAGTAAGCATGCCTATATTCAGCGACAGTCAAAATTGGGCCTATCGGTTGCGCCTCCACAGTTTGGCACACATATCAAGGCAGAATCATAGTCTATTAGAAAAAAATTTGGGGTTTTTTTTTTAGTTTTCCTAACCAGTTGACTAATGTGGAGGTGATATCACTTACGCAGGAGCCCTAACCTAACCCCCAACATCTAGCAATCCAACCCCACCCTCCAAGCTCAAGCGCTTAAGCCCACTCGCAAGCCCTTTGTTTTTTTTAAAGTGATAAAGCTTTGAATAAAAACCATAAATATATCCCTCATGACGCGCATGTGGGATTAAAATCTCACACTCCTAACACTCCCTGCTTCTCTTCTCCCCATCTCGCTGCCTCCAAACCACTTCCCTTCAAACCACCTCCCTTCCCCATGCAGAAAACCACCTCCCTTCCCCGTGCACCCTAACTCGCTAACCCAC
>MU224482.1:502578-519919 GCA_018584345.1 Thuja plicata | reverse complement strand
ACAAATTTCAAACCCAAATCTTTAACTTGGCTCTGATACCAATCTGATGGGGAGGTCACCTTTCTCCTCTAGACTCCTACTTTCTATTAGGAATCTCACTTTGGACCCTATTCATTTCAGGATCCTCCAGACTCACACTCGAGTCTCTTAGGGTTACTCACAGACCCTAACTATAAGGACTTCTACACTCCCTCTCTCTTAGGTTTCCTACCCACCAAAACGTTTCTCTCTTTACCTTATCTTGCTCTCCATGACTAAATAAAGTTAGTCATGCACCTTTCTCCTTCTATCTCTCTCTCCTACAAGTTCTCTAGCCGGACCATTTAGCTCGCCTAGGACTTGTCTACAATTCTGACTAGCCTCTTCTCAAACACAAACACAAAAATAGAATAAAAATACATAAGGGATGCTTCTTGATGGTCACACTCCATAGGGTGGATTATAAGAGTCAAAAAGCATCCATGGTACTTAACTGAATTCAAAATCCTACTCTACAGAAGTCTGTACACAACAGAAACACGCACAGAAAACACAAGAAACTATTCTTTATTGAAAATCTGACAATTACAATGTAAATGGAAATCTTCTTGCTAGTCTTCTCAGTCTCAAATTTCTCCAATCTCTGGTACGAGTTTCCTTCCTTCTTATATATTTGGCCTCTTCTTGATTTGTAACCGTTTCTAGGTTACCTGCCCGCCTGAGGATTCTAACTATCTTGGCTCTTCGTCTTCCTCCCGTAACTATCATCAAGATCTTCCTCAGCATGGTTGTCGACGTGGACATCATTTTCCTCACTCTGACTGTTAGTCGCAATGTCGCGAGTCCTAATAGCCATGCATGCCGATCTTGCGATACGTTGTTGTCGCGTTATCGCAAGACTGAGTAACTTAACCGCCTGTTATCCTGTGATCTTGCGACCCACTGTTGTCGCGTCACCACAACACTCATTTACTCAACTGCCTGTTGTCCATAAATCACGCGACACACGGTCATCTCATTGTCACAGCACTTATTCACTTAACCATCGATTACCTTGCGACTTGGCGATACACTATCGTCGCATTATCGCCACACCTATCAACTTAACCACCGATCATCTTCCGACTGTGCGATAAGCCTTGTCACATCATCACAAACTGTTTCCTGCTAACCGATGAGTATCTGCCGACTTTGCGATAACCATTGTCACTTCATCGCGAGCTGTTTCATCCTAACCGCTGAGCATCTGTCGACTTTGTGATAACCATTGTCACTTCATCGCAAGCTGTTTCATCCTAACCGCTGAGCATCTGCCGACTTTGCGATAACCATTATCGCTTCATCGCAAGCTGTTTCATCCTAACCGCTGAGCATCTGTCGACTTTGCGATAACCATTGTCGCTTCATCGCAAGCTGTTTCAAGTTAACCGTCGATCATCCTGCGACTTTGCGATAAGCCACTGTCGTGTCATCGCAGACTATTTCATGTTAACCGCCGATCATCCTGCGACTTTGCGATAAGCCAAATGTCACTGGCCCGCTCTTGCGCTAGGAGTCAAGAACTGTTAGGGTTTATGAAAAGCTGACTGCTAACCGTGATCTGCTCCTGGACCACCTCTGTTAGATTTCTAGGGATTCGGAGCTAAACCCTAGGGTGCTCTGCACCATCATGCAAGGCATTAAATTAGTTAATGTATTGTATTGTCATTGATGTCAACTTGATATAATATGTATGGTCACGGAAATAATGCCAAAGATTTCAAAGAACCAATGAATCAAAGGCTATGCTATCAATAATGCATACAAGCCAAGTATTCACAAAGTGACAATATACACCGATAGAGTGCACACCGATGGTCAGAGTTAAAGAGAAAAGTCACAGTGTTACCCGACGAGCCAATGCTCAGCATTACCGATGAGCAAAGTCACAGTGTTGCCCGACGAGCAAAGCACAGAGTAACCTGACGGAAAGAATTACAGTGTTGCCCGACGGAAAAGATAAGGACGGAGATCCCAATGACAACTAAAGTCACACTGATGAAACTGTCAGTTATCACCAATGACTAACTGAAGTGGTGACCGACATAACAGAGAGTTTAGAAAATGAAAAAATTCTTAGCTATCAAGAGATATAAATAGAATTAACGGATACTTATCATTGTTTTAATCATCCAGATAAAGCCGGAGATAAGTAATTGATTTAAAGTTATTTTGTCTAGTTGGCAAGAAGATCTTTTTTAGATAAAACTGGAGTTTGCTTTAAATCTATTGGCGAGAATTGTGGATCACGCCAAGAATCAAGAAAGCAAAGAAAAGGTAAATCATGTCTATATAGAGACAAACCCAATTCATTACGAATGGGGGGAAAGTGTGTGGTGAACAAGAGAAGAGGAAAGATGCTAAAGAAAATCTGAAGGAGAAGAAAGTCTTCATTCAATCCTGATCAACGAGCTAAAGAAAGAGCTAGATTCTGCAGACACCGACGGACGGTGAGACAACATCACAGAGCAAAGCAGTGTGGAGCAAAGGTATAAAATTGATTATATTGATCAGAGAGGTAATGGACTTACAATAGATCTAAAAATTTGCAATTGAGTTGTATGTATGAACAAATCATTAGTGTTTCAGTTTAACCATTGAAGCATCAAGTCTCTTAATCGAGCAAGACTTAAAATTCTTTTACAATTGAGATACATCCCAAGGAGTGTCAAAAATTTTGATCATGAAAGTAGCATTGGATATGCCCGATACCTATTGACAGGCCAAGTGAGTGTTTGATCAAGGATGGTAGAATTAGATGCCAGATACTAGGTGACAAACTATCTTTTAAATCCTCTAACAAGGTCACACCTAACAGTGTGTTTTGTAACCTTTAACAGGGTTGGCTCCCAACAAAGCTCGCTTCAGAAGAGTGAAAATTTGGGGTACCGGTCCTAGTGGTTTTTCCCCTAACAAGGTTTTCACGTTAAAAATCCATGTGTTATGTGTTTATATTTTATTACTTTACTGTTTTACATTTCACATATGCAATTCTGGATTTATCGGTATACTCTACATATTTACTCTGTTTTGGTAAATAGTTGACTACTTATCGGTAATCATACAGAAGAGAGATTTACAAAGCAATCTGACAAGTAGGAAATTGATATAAGTAATTCAAGACATTCATATTGTAGGACAAAAGATAACTAGATACATAATTAGTGGTTATAAATTTTAAGGGTTGATTTAAGGATTAATTGTTGAGGCCACTGATTCACCCCACCCCCCTCTCAGTTATTACTAACAATTGGTATAAGAGCTTGTGTGATTAGAAGTAAGGTTTCAAGACCTAAGCTAAAGATCACAAGATTAACATACGAGATGTGCCCAAGTTGAAAAAAGATAATTTTGCTTCATGGTAGAGCAAAATAAGACTCCAATTATCAGGTATTGGAAATGATGTTACTCAATACTTAGATATTGAATATGTGTTGCCCACATGAGCACCAACAATTGAAAATTTGAGAGAGAAGCATGAGCACAATTGCATGATGATAGAGCTTGCTTCCTCACTCTCTGATGCTGAATTTGAAGATGTCAAAACCTGCAAGACTGCAAAGAAGATGTGGGACAAATTGATGCTTATACATGGTGGTGACAAAAATATTTTGAGAGCCAAGGCAGAAAGCCTTAGAGGAAATTTTGATGATCTCAAAATGAAAGAAGGTGAAAAAATCACTCTTTACAACACAAGATTCAAAGAGGTATTCAATGCTATCCGAGGAGTTGGAGGTGTACTAGAAGAAGATACATTGGTAAGTAAAATTCTAAGAACCTTACTACCTACTTATGCTATTAGAGTATCTACCATTCAAGAAATGAGAGTAGTAGCGAATAGCAATGTTACTCTAGACAGTTTGATTGGAAGACTGATTTCATTTGAGATTAATAACTTTGATAATAGTGTCTTACCAAGCATAGATTCTGCATTCAAATCTTCTATGAGAATAAGTAAATCAAGTCATAAACACACTATGAGAAAAGATAGTGATAGTGAAAGTGAAGAAGAAGATCCTGATGAAATTGAAGCACTTATGGCTAGAAGAATGCAAAGAGGCAAAGGTAAATACAAAGGTAAATTACCACTTGTTTGTTTTAATTATAAAGAGATTGGACACTTTGTTGCAAGATGTTCTAACAGAAGAAAAGATGACAGAAGTAATGATAGATCATTTGAAAAGAAGTCTGACAGAGGTGATTAAATAAGTTACCGACAATCAGAAAGAAGAGATTCCTGAAACTACAAGGACAAAGAAAAGAAGGCCAGTTACCTAGAAAAATGCAAAGATGATGATACTGACACCGAATCTGATGAAGACATCGAGATGGTGTTTGTGGCAGTAAAAGATGATTCAGATGATGATGAAGAAAGGTATGTAGAAACTGCACTGATATCTAAAGTTAGTAAAAATGATGTCTGGATCATAGATAGTGGCTGGACTCACCATATGACCAGGTGATAAGCAAAAGTTTGAGACTTTTGAATACTATAAAGGTGGTTCAGTAAGAATGGGTAATGACACACCTTGTCCAGTTGAAGGTAGAGGAATCATAATGTTGAATAACCAGATAAAATGTGAAAATGCTTATTGGGTAAATGGATTGAATTGTAATCTATTGAGTGTTTCTCATATGAATAATTTAGGTCATAGAGTAGCATTTAAACATAAGAAGGAAAAGATATTCAACAAATCAGGAAATATGATTGGTACTATTGAGCAGACAAAAGGTAACTTATTCTATCTGAATGATACTGAAACCACTTGTTTGATTTCTACAAATGAAGACATATGGTTGTGGCACAAAGTATTGTGTCATGTGAACTTGATAAAGATTTAAAAAAAAGAAATGTCAAAGGCTTATCGACGATGACCAAGCCCGACAACATCATGTGTAAGAATTGTCAAAAAGGTAAGATGACAAAGTATAGTTTCAAAAGCAAAACCCATACATCTGATGCCATTCTAGAATTAGTCCATACTTACTTATGTGGACCTATGAGGACAAAGATTTATTATAGAGATAGATATTTTATTCTCTTTATTGATGATTACTCTAGGATGATGACAGTAATGTTTCTAAAAGATAAATCAGAAGCATTTAAGATGTTTAAATGGTATAAAGCAATGGTTGAGAAACAAAGTGGTAAAGAATTGAAATGCTTAAGGTTAGATAGAGGAGGGGAATTTATTTTAGATGAATTCACTAACTTTTGTAATGAGCATGGAATCAGAAGACGGGTCTCTACACCAAGAACACCACAACAAAATGGAATTGTTGAAAGAAGGAACATATCCATAGTTGATTGTGCAAGAACACTGATGATAAAGAAAGGCATCACCCAAATATTCTGGAGAGAAGTTGTCAGTACTGTTGTTTACACATTGAACATAGTACAATTGAAGAAAGACACCTTATGAGCTTTGGTATGGATATACACCCAATGTAAGTTATTTCAAAAATTTTGGTAGTCAGTGTTATATCTTAAAAGATGATAAAAATGGAAAACTTGACTCCAAGAGTGATGAGGGAATCTTTCTAGGGTATTCTACCAAGAGCAAGACTTATAAATGTCTAAATAAGGCCTCTAACAAAATTGTTGAAAGTGCAAATGTAAAGATAGATGAATTTGTAGAGAAGAATGAAAAGGAAAGTACTAAAGAACCAAAGGACTGCAATAGGTTTGCTTACAATGAGAAACCTGACACTATACCTGACCAACAATGTAGAGCTCCTGAGCAATAGATCATTGCACCCGAGCATCAGGCTGCAAATACCGACGATCAGAATATTGCTCAAGATGATGCACAAAGTGATGGAGAACAAAATGAAAAAGAAATGATGATCAAGCTGATAGACAAAGAGCTGAACCTGTACTTGCAAGATATGTCAGAAAGAATCATCCACAGAACCAGATCATAGGAGATAAAAAGGCTGGTATGAGAACTAGAAGTAAGTCTCTATATACAAGATGTCTTATTTCTGATTATGAGCCCAAATTTGTCAATGCTGCACTTGATAATGATGAATGGATAAGTGTTATGAATGAAGAGATTGATCAGATAGAGAAAAACAAGACATGGACACTTGTACCAAGACCAGATGACAAGAATGTCATCGGTACAAAATGGATATTCAGGAATAAGCTGAATGAGCATGGAGAAGTCACCAGAAATAAAGCAAGTCTAGTATGCGAGGGGTATGCACAAGAAGAAGGAATTGACTATGGAGAAACCTTTGCACCCGTTGCTAGGCTAGAAGGAGTGAGAATATTACTTTCTTATGCTGCATGTGAAGGATTCAATGTATATCAAATGGATGTCAAGTTTTCATTCCTAAATGGAATACTTGAAGAAGAGGTATGCATTGAACAACCAGAAGGGTTTGTTGATCCAGACAAGAGGAACATGGTATGTAGACTACACAAAGTCTTGTATGGATTGAAACAAGCACCCCGAGCCTGGTATGAAAGACTTTATTCCTATCTTATATGTATTGGATTTGTAAGGACTAGTGAAAACAATAATCTCTATTTAAAGGAAGATACTGATGCTAACATTTTGATTGTTGAGATATTTGTTGATGACATCATATTTGGAGGCAATGATATGCTATACAAATCATTTTTAAATGAAATGAGAAAATATTTTGAGATGTCTATGTTTGGAGAGATCAAGTTCTTTCTTGGTGTACAGATCATGCAATAAGATAAGGGTATTTTCATTACACAATCCAAGTACATCAAAGAAGTACTGAAAGTATTCAAGATGGAAGAGTCCAAACCAGTTGGAACACTGATGGCAACTAGATGTAAGTTGAAAAAGGAGGACAAGTCATTAGAGGTAAATCAGACTTTGTACAGATCAATGATTGGAAAACTCGTGTATGTTGTACACACTAGACTAGATATTGCACATGCAGTAGGAATAGTTGCAAGATTTTCTGCTAATCCCAGGGAATCACATATGACTACTGTAAAAATAATTCTAAGATATCTAAAGAATATCGAGGAATATGGCTTATGGTATAGAAGAGAAGGCAAATTTGAACTTAAGGTCTTTACCGATGCTGATTGGGTTGGAAATATTGATGATCAGAAGAGCACAACTGGAGGAGAATTCTTTATGGGTGACAAACTTGTCACATGGATCAGCAAGATGCAAGGATGCATCTCTCAATCTACCGCAGAGGCAGAGTATGTTGCTGCTACTGCAAACTGCTCAAATATTGCATAGATAAAACAGTTACTAGAAGGTATGCATATGAAAATTCTTGAACTAGTAATTATCTATTGTGATAATACAAGTGTAATAAACATTTCCAAGAATCTAGTCGTGCATGCTAAAACAAAGCATATTGCCATCAAGTATCATTATTTAAGAGAACAAGTTCAAGCAAAGGAGGTGATACTTGAGTATGTGCAATCAAAGGAACAATTGGTTGATATCTTCACCAAGCCACTGCCCAAGGATGCATTTGAATACTTGAGAAAGAGACTAGGGGTCAGACTCTTGTCTACTGGTTAGTAAGCCGACTAGAAGGCTGCATCAGCCTACATATTATCAGAATATCATTCATGTTGATGCAAGTAGAGAGATGGACTTCAAAGATAAATCTATACACAAAAAGGTATTTATCTACTATGAGCACCAGAGTTATTACCAATGGATTGGGAAATTCAAGGAATATATTATGGATAAAAAGGATCCGCTTGACACTACTGTCAAATATTTGTTTGAAAAGATGTTTGTTTGGCATTGATGTCAAAGGGAGAGAGATATCTCATTATCATACTGATAAAGGGAGAGATTATATCTATTATCAACTCAGGAAGAGATCATATCCATCAAAGTATCCAAAGGGAGATATGTAACAAGAAAGGGAGAGTACACAACAAGAGAAAGAATTGTTGATAAGAGACATCACAAGAAAGGAGAACAGTCAAAGGGAGAGAATTTGACACAGATTGAGAACACATCACATTAGAGAAAGAAAGATTCTACATCTATCCAGTGAAGGGATTGAAGACAGACAGAAAGCTGCAAGAATCAAATTAAACCTATTTGAGCTTACCGAAAGCCAGACATTTGTAATTAGTTACATTAGGAAGGCTTGATGAAACTGTTTATTTCATATTATATTAGTAATAGTATAGTCTGATAATGTATTATGTTTCCATCAATGCCAAAGGAAGAGATTGATGACATGTAACTGATTGAATGTTTGAAGATGTTAAGTTGATGATCATGCAAGGCATTAAATCAGTTAATGTATTGTATTGTCATTGATGTCAACTTGATATAATCTATATGGTCATGGAAATACTGCCAAAGAATTCAAAGAAACAATGAATCAAAGGCTATGCTATCAGTAATGCATACAAGTCAAGTATTCACAGAGTGACTGTATACACCAACGGAGTGCACACTGACGATCAGAGTTAAAGAGAAAAGTCACAGTGTTACCCGATGAGCCAATGCTTAGCATTACCAATGAGCAAAGTCACAATGTTGCCCAATGAGAAAAGCACAGAGTAACCCGATGGAAAAGATAAGGACGGAGATCTCAATGACAACTGAAGTCACACCGACGAAATAGTCAGTTATCACTGATGACTAACTGAAGTGTTGACCGACAGAACAGAGAGTTTAGAAAATGGCAAAATGCTTAGTTGTCAAGAGCTATAAATAGACTTAATGGATACTTATCATTGTTTTAATCATCCAGATAAATCCGGAGATAAGTAATTGATTTAAAGTTGTTTTGTCCAGTTGGCAAGAAGATCTTTTTGAGATAAAACTGGAGTTTTCTTTAAATCTATTGGTGAGAATTGTGGATCACGCCAAGAATCAAGAAAGACAAGAAAAGGTAAATCGTGTCTATATAGAGACAAACCCAATTCATTATGAATGGGGGGAAGGTGTGTGGTGAAAAAGAGAAGAGGAAAGATGCTAAAGAAAATCTGAAGGAGAAGAAAGTCTTCATTCAGTCCTGATCAACAAGCTAAAGAAAGAGCTAGATTCTGTAGACACCGACAGACAGTAAGACAACATCACAGAGAAGAACAGTGTGGAGAAAAGGTATATAATTGATTATATTGATCAAAGAGGTAATGGACTTACAATAGATCTAAAAATCTATAATTGAGTTGTATGTATGAACAGATCATTAGTGTTTCAGTTTAACCATTGAAGCATCAAGTCTCTTAACCGAGTAGGACTTAAAAGTCTTTTACAATTGAGATACATCCCAAGGAGTATCAAAAAGTTTGATCATGAAAGTAGCATTGGATATGCCCGATACCTATTGATAGGCCAAGTGAGTGTTTGATCAAGGATGGTAGCATTAGATGCCAGATACTAGGTGACAAACTATCTTTTAAATCCTCTAACAAGGTCACACCTAATAGTGTGTTTTGTAACCTTTAATAGGGTTGGCTCCTAACAAAGCTCACTTCAGAAGAGTGAAAATTTGGGGTACCGGTCCCAGTGGTTTTTCCCCTAATAGTGTTTCCACGTTAAAAATCCATGTGTTATGTGTTTATGTGTTTATTACTTTACTATTTTACATTTCACATATGCAATTATGGATTTATCGGTATACTCTGCATATTTACTGTGTTTCAGTAAATAGTTGACTGCTTATCGTTAATCATACAGAAGAGAGATTTACAAAGCAATTTGACAAGTAGAAAATTGATATAAGTAATTCAAGGCATTCATCTTGTAGGATAAAAGATAACTAGAGACATAATTAGTGGTTATAAGTTTTAAGGGTTGATTTAAGGATTAATTTTTGAGGCCACTGATTCACCCNTTCCCCCCCCCCCCCCCCCTTCAGTTATTACTAACAGGTCACATGACCATCATTTTGCACTATTACTTGTTTTTTGCGATGGCCACCAAGCCGTCAAATTTAACCTCATAGAATTGATGATGTCAGCACAGACTTAAGCTCTTTTTCAAAATTGCAAAATCCATAACGGGGCACTTTCACAGAAATGGCCATAACTATCGCATACGAACTCCATTTTTTATGATTCGAAAAGCTTCAGAAATCTGAGTCAGAGGGATATTCAGATATTTAGGCCAATGTGTCAAATTTCTCCTCCAAAAATCAGGTGAAATGTTCAAAGTACCCCTTTCTTTTATGCTCTAATCTAATCAAATTAGATCCAATCTTGAATGCACAAAGAATTGAACCAAGCTATCAAACATTTTGTTTTGGATCTTAAAATTGAACACAACAAATCGCAAATCTCCTTTTTGGTTTAAAACTGAATAGAAATTACATATCTCCTTTTTGGTTTAAAATTGAACACAACACTCACACTTCAAATTTGGGTCTTTAACAATTGAACAAGGCAATCACACATTTTCTTTCAAGTGCACTACAAACATGGAAAACCAATATCGAATGCATAAAGGGTTAACATCTTTGTTTCAACTTTGAAATTTGATGAAATGATCAACACTTCAATTTTTGGGCTTTTAAAACTGAAGAACGTCTCTTGTGTTGCTTTTGATTATGCAATTCATTTTGAGCAAACAACACTCCAAATTTGGGTTTAAAACTAAACAAATCAAACATCATCTTGAATGCATAAACATGAATTGAACAAGGCAAACAAAATCTCACTTTGGTGCTCATAAAAAGAACAAGCTTGCGAGTTCATTTTAGTTTTGGATCAAACACACATTGCTTAACTTATCAGAAATCAATCGTGTGTCTTATGTTTTTGGTGTACTTGCACAAAATTTTGTAGAGCATACCCTCACTTCACGCACTATTCTCTCCCACTGGCTTTCATGGTCTTTGGTGCAAGAGAAAGGTGATTGTGAATGTTTGAAACTTTCAATTGCATAGAGGGGCCTATCCAGAAGAAGCACGAGTCCTTCTGGAGAATGACCCCAAACCGGTAAATCCTTCAAAGGGTATAGAAATAAGGTGGACTTAAAGATCTATCTATATCCCTTCAAGCTCGGGTAGGTCGTGTTCAATGGTTTTCCATACTGAGTGAATATCCTCAGCATACTGGCATGGTTGAACTAGGCTCTTAAGTGAGTCACGTCATACAAACTGATTGTGGGGACACCACGAAAATAATAGAAACTAATAAATCTAGAAACCTACCTGATCCATCCTTGAAATCTTGATAATTGACTGGGTAAGGAAGATAGTAACTTCCCTGAGAAATTCACACATTCGTGCCACCCTGAGTGTTTTGGGTCGGATAATAATACATCATGAAGCCTAGGGCTTGATGGTGGTCATATTATTATTAGCTCTTGTGTGTGTGCCTACATATGTGGACAAAGGTTTTCAAGCTAACCGAATCCTTAGGTAGAATTGCTTGTATGTGCATTCAATATTACAAAAGTTGTGAAAAATAGTTCTTGAACATACACAAATTTGAAATTTTGAAGTCCTTTTTCCAAGGAGATCAACATTTTATGCTTCTTGCAAATTTTATTTGCCTCTTGCAAGGTTGTTTTCTCCCAAATCCTCATGATCATTTATTGTGAAAACATTCCAAAGGCACACTTTTCGTAGTTAATGCCTCACCTAAACATTATCAAACTGAGCTCATATCTATTTTTTTCAAGCATAAGAAAATCATGTCCTTCATTTTTACCCATATCCTAGGCTAGTAGAGTCATCTTGTCCACCCCATCTCCTTTCCATCTTCTTCAAAGTCAGTCCTTCTTCCTAATTTGAGCTTGAGTCTTCCATCCATC
Organism: Thuja plicata; assembly: GCA_018584345.1. Classification (NCBI taxonomy): domain Eukaryota; kingdom Viridiplantae; phylum Streptophyta; class Pinopsida; order Cupressales; family Cupressaceae; genus Thuja; species Thuja plicata. Next base: position 508,160 of record MU224482.1, on the reverse strand, counting down.
TCCATCATTCCTTCCTAATCAACTCATCAGAAAAGCGTCATGTCACAAATCTATTATGATGTGTTTGGTTGTCATATCTCTTCCTTGCCTTTATCCTATTCTAGTGATGATAAGAATCTTGTTGGTCATGATGCATATTTTGAAAACCTTAGCAAGCTTGCTCCCAACATCCCCCAAACTTCAGTCATTCCTCCACACTATCTCATCATGTCGCCATGCATACCCACTAGCACTCCTTATCCTACCTTTGAAAAAGGAAATCCATCTTATCCTTCATCCACATCTCCTTCCTATAAATTTATGCCTTCATCTTATCCTACAGTCATGCCTAAAACTCTGTCTTTCCATAACAACCCTACTAGCTACATTCCTAGTCCAAATCCACCATCTCCTTATCCTCCAACCCATGTTCAAATCCCTAATCCTAGTCCTCCATTTCCTCCAAACCATCACCATGATCCGCATGCTATTGATAATCTCCCATCCACTCTATCCTACCCATCTACCCCATCTTATCCCAATCTACCATCTCCAATTCCTACCTACATTAATACATGTTCCATCCCCCAATCTATCCCTCCTCTCCCATCAGTTAGTCAATCTTGTTCGCAAGTCACCCCCATGCCTACCTATGTGAACTATCTCACCATACCATCTTCCCACCATCCGATATGTAAGTCTCCAAGGAGTTTCACAATGAATCCATCTCTTTTAGTTGATGAGTCATGTTGTATCACTCCCCCATGGGAAAACACTAGTAATGAAGCTCTTCCATCTCCCACACCCATCATTCCTCTTCCATCTCCCATACCTATTATTTCCCTTCCAGATCTCATACTTTTTTATCCTCTTCTAGCTCCTGCACCCATCATTCCTCTTCCATCTCTCGCACCCATCATTCCTCTTCCATCTCCCATACCTATTATTTCCCTTCCCGATCTAATAATTTTTGATCCTCTTCCATCTCCTAGCACCATTGAAATCCCCCCATCTATTGACTCCATCGAATCCCCATCCCTGTCTTCTCCTCCTTGCACCGTAAACATCACATTCAATGAACCTCACACATCCAACCTTCTTCCCTGTATTACGGAATCTCCCATCCCTCCATCCAACCCATTTGAAGAATCTCCCATTCCTCCATACAACCCATTTGAAGAATCTTCCACCCATCCATCCAACCCATTTGCAGAATCCATCCATTCATCCAACCCATTTGCAAAATCCATCCATCCATCCAATTCATTGAATAATCCATCCATATATCCCCTATCAAGCCATCCACACCAATCCAATCATGTCAAGATCTTATCCAAAAGCATGTTGCAATATCTATTGACTTGAACAAAAATTGTCTTGATCCATAAATTACATCTTACAATCCATTTCCATCTAGTTATTCAAAGCAAGATCCTATCAGTATACCTACTCCATCTCATGATCCATTGTCATCTAGTCCTTCCAAGAAAGATCCTCCCATTCTATCTACGCCATCTCAAGATCTATTCCCCCATTTGAGCCAAGCTCACAACATCCCATCAGCTTCACTTTCTGATCCTTTATCGCCTCCTGTCCGAGATATCTCTCCACCATCATTCCATCACCTTGGTCCACTCACATTCATCTGTGGTGGTCCGCTTAAAATAGAAGAACTCAGTTACATCTCCACCATTTTCCATCCACCTGATAATGGACTCACATCTTGTTCCTTCACTAAAAAGTATCCTAACTTGACTCAAATGCTAAAAAAATGGAATTATAAAGGTAAAGGCGCAGACATAAATGAGCAAGGTATCCTAGAGCCCATTTAGGTTAAATGACATCCACGATCTTGTGTTCTTGGTTACGCACCTAGAGGCCCTTCTTCCAAAACTGTTGGTACAACTAAAGAAAAGTTCAAGAGTGCTTTCAAACCCTCCATTACATCTTCCCATCATCTCTCGAAAACATTTAACGTCATTCCCCCTCCTCCATCCTTGCAACCCAAGACAACCTACCATATTCCTCCTTCATCCTCTAAATCCATTTTGGGACCCTATGTCCAAAAATCTACCATTGCATCTCCTCTGCATACTAAATCCATTTTGGGCACTTATATCCCAAAATCTCATCCCCCATCCTATCGCACTCATTCCTTGATCCATCAATCCCATATAAAAGATCTCACCACTTACATTCCCAATTAGGATCAACAAAGGCACATGTCCAAACTCTCTATCCACCATCCTACCTCCACCACTCCATCCATATTTACTCCATCTCATGCCAGTTCTCATATCTCTTCCAATGCTACTCACTATAATTTGGATGCCAAATCACCAATGCATGAAGCTACAAATCCAAAATCTAAAGATTATCATGTCCACTTCAAACAACATGCTCCAGAAGAGACAAATCTAATCAAAGAATGCACTACATCCCATAGGCCACAAAATCCCACCAAAGAAAAAGAAAAAACTCTGTGGATCCCAAAGAAAAAAGATGACATGCATCTAAAAGAAAAATCCATTGTGGCATCTGAGGTTACTAATCCTCTAGCTGAGAATTCCTCTCCTCCATCTTCAAAATCTATTTTGGTTCCTTATGTCCCACAACTTCCTACCATGATTCCTACATTGCATCCACCGGTACCATCTGCTTCACATTCACTCTTCCCACATGCCTTGAAACATGTGCCAATGTTGATCCTCGCAGCATCCCCCTATCCCCCTCACTTCCCATCATTTTATCTGAATACTTCCAACTATCATATCCCCTATCCCACATATCTCTCTCCACATAACTATCTCATACTTACATTTTCCTAAGTCACTCATCCCACATAAAGTTGTACCAACATATCGTGATCAACACCAAAAGTAGTAAAAGCAAAAACAAAAAGAAAAAAAGAAAAAAAGAAAAGAAAAAGAGAAATCAATTCATCTAGTGGTGAAAACTTGGCAAGCAAGTGCCTTGGACAAGTACCATGATAAAAACCTAGTAAACAGGCGTCATGCGTAGTTCCTCCATCCAGTTCCTCTTCACACTTGGGGGCAAGTTCTTTCTAGCCACCATCCATATCATATCTTGTCCTTTTCACTTCCTCCATCCTCCTATGGATTTTGATGAGAAATATACATGCCACCATATCTACATGCTTTTGGACATCTCTTGGCATCCATCTCCCATATTTATCCACCTATCCTTTTATCCACCCATCCTTCCTTCCATCTATCCTTCTACACTATCTTCCTCCCTTATCCACCCTTCATCCTATCTTTCATTCAACTTTGTCATCCTCTTGTTATCCTCTCTTCTATCCTATTGTACCCCCTCCTAACGCTTCCTTGCATGCATGACCTATCCTAATTGGGCGCATTCTATTCCTTGGTGACGTATTCCTTAGAGACCTTCTTGTATCCACCTGTCATTTCCCAAACCTCCTCTCTTATCCACCATCCTTCAGCTATCCATCCATTTCCCTAGTAAAATCCTTTCATCCAGTGCTTCCCTCTCCACATTCCCTAGCGTCTCCTCCATCTTCCAATTCCTCCTTTCATATATCCCATCACTTGTTTCTTTCCTTGTCATTGGTATCTAGCTCTAGGCTATCCTCATGCACCCAATGTCACCTATTCCAATCCCAATTCTCCTCATGACCTCCCATCGCATGCAAATCCTATTGACATCCTCCAGCTATCCAAACTCAAGCAACAATCAGCCCATCCAAGCACACCCTTAGCCTTGCTTCAATCTTTGATCACAATATACTCATCATCATTGGGATGCATCCTTCCCAATCTGTGTGTTTTCTTTATGATTACATCATTCCCACATCTAGAGCACCCATCTACCATTCCTCTATCTTGGCCTTTTGGCTCAACCGGGGCAACATCATGCATATTTTCCTCATCTCATCCATTCTCTCTGAGCTTCCCGTGCTTTCAATTTGAACATATCCTATCTGTGTCAGTCCAATCTTGAGTCCAGTCCTACTTGTACATATCCTGTGTCCTTGGTTCATCTCCTTGCATAAAGTGATCCAGTTCCATTCTGAATCCTATGCTTCAGCAAGTTTCTTATGACAAAATCCTATTTTAGCAATTTGATCTCATCACATATTTGGCCAATCAGATCCATAATTGACATCTCCATGGAAATGGGTCCTTGAGGATGTATCCTTCCTCTTGTTGACCTAAATCCAATCATCTTTCTGAAAATGGGTCCTTGAGGATGTATCCTTCCTCTTGTTGACCTAAATTGAGATCATCATCATCACTGGGTTCTTGTAGAATGTATCCTCCCTCTTGACCTAATATCAATCCAATCATCATCCCATGTCATTTATCTCTCTGGGAAAAGGCGTCTTGTTGTTGAATTTTTTATCTTGAAATTTCATTTTGGTTCTTGGTTATCATTCCTGATTCTCTTGGTTGTTCTCCTCCTCAAGGCTGCCATGATTCCTTATATTATGGTATGCTGCGAGTGGATGCACCTAGGATATGGAACTTGATCTTTTTTTTTATGCTTGCGAGTCAGTCGGATATGACCCTTGCATGTATGTAATCCGTTTGGGTTCGCATGCTGCATTTGGGAAGTGTCATTTGTTTGTGGGCTTTTCCTGTTAGTAATAACTGAGAGGGGGGGTGAATCAGTGGCCTCAAAAATTTATCCAATTTAATCCACCAATCAATACTTCTCCAATTATTAAGTCCCTACAAGATGCATGCCTTTGAAATACTTAAAACAAATAACTGTCTGTCGGTTTACCTTGTTTGTCCTTATTCTCCTTGATAACCAATAAGCAGTAAATTGTATTTACCGATACTCAGTAAATATGCAGAGTATATCAATCAATCCATAAATGCATATGTAGAATGTAAACCAATAAAGTAATGAACCATACACATATAACACAAGGATTTTAACGTGGAAACCCTGTTAAGGGAAAAACCACTGGGCCTGGTACCCCAAATTTTCACTCTTCTGAAGTGAGCCCTGTTAGGAGCCAACCCTGTTAAAGGTTAAAAACACACTGTTAAGTGTGACCTTGTTAGAGGATTTTCAATGCATAGGTTGTCACTTAGTATCTGGCATCTGCACTACCATCCTTGAATCAGTCTCATGACTGTCAATAGGCTTTATGCAAATCTTACTAACATCCTTGAATCAGCCTCCTTCTTAGACTGTCAATAGGCTTTAGGCAAGACCGATGCTACTATCATGAGTCAACCTTCTAGTAATAATATCTTTCTGATCAATGTATCAATATGATTCCTTTGTACTTAACTCTTTCTACTCTGTGATGTTGTGCTTTTCTATTCGTCGGTGTCTGCAGAATTCTTTAGCTCTCGCTTAGCTTGATTGATCAGGACTGCATGAAGTTAATCCTTCATCAGTTTCTCTTCAGCATCTTCTATTAGTCCACTCCCCCGTGTATAAGATTTCTTATGGACCACACTAAGAATTAATTATTCTTGTCTCTTAAATAGACATGATATTCCTTAATTCTTGGTTCTTGATTCTTGGCGTGAAAAATAATCCAGCCAAATTGATTTACGGCTTTAACTCCTGATTTATCTCATAGTTATCTTCTTGCCAAC
>MU224482.1:465555-491240 GCA_018584345.1 Thuja plicata | reverse complement strand
ACCTTGTTAGAGGATTTTCAATACATAGGTTGTCACTTAGTATCTGGCATCTACGCTACCATCCTTGAATCAGCCTCATGACTGTCAATAGGCTTTATGCAAATCTTACTACCATCCTTGAATCAGCATCCTTCTTAGACTATCAATAGGCTTTAGGCAAGACTAGTGCTACTATCATGAGTCAACCTTCTGGTAATAATATATTTCTAATCAATGTATCAATATGATTCCTTTGTACTTAAGTCTTTCTGCTCTATGATGTTGTGCTTTTCTGTTCGTCAGTGTCTGTAGAATTCTTTAGCTCTCCCTTAGCTTGATTGATCAGGACTGCATGAAGTTAATCCTTCATCAGTTTCTCTTCAGCATCTTCTATCAGTTCACTCCCCTGTGTATCTGATTTCTTATGGACCACACTAAGAATAAATTATGCTTGTCTCTTAAATAGACATGATATTCCTTAATTCTTGGTTCTTGATTCTTGGCATGAAAAACAATCCAGCCAAATTGATTTACGACTTTAACTCCTGATTTATCTCATAGTTATCTTCTTTCCAACTGTGTAAATCATCTTTAAATCACTTACTTAACTGTGATCAAATAAAAAAAATCAAACAACCAGTTAAGTCGATCTTTTAGCTCTGCCAGCTAGATATTTTGTCATTTTCTGATCTCTCTATTCTGTCGGTCAATTCTGCAATTCATCGTTGGTGACAACTGTCAGTTCCGTCGGTGTTGCTTCAGTTAGCTTTGGGATCTCCATCTGTTGGGCATCATTGGATCTTTCTCATTGGGCAACATTGTTTTTATCTCATCGGGCATCCTTTGATTCTTCTTCATTGGGCAATACTATCTTCTGCTCGTTGGGCATCACTGTGACTTTTATCTCTGTCTTTACCGATGGTGTGCACTCCGCCGGTGTATTCTGTCACTTAGTGAATACTTGAATTTAATGCATTGTTGAAAGCATAACCTTTATTCCATTGATTCTCTGAATTCTTTGGCATTATGTGTATGACCATACAGATGATATCAAGTTGACATCAATGACAATACAAACCATTAATTGATTTAATGTCTTGCATCATCTTCAACTTAATATAGTGAACCATTTAATCAGTTATATGTCATCATTTCCAACATCATTTTGACCATGGTTCTTCTTGAGAATCATGTGTGATGCTGGGGCATCCCCCGCGTGTCTTTTGTGTCAGTCTTCTGAAACACCGGTGACAAGGCCTCATGTTCCTAGTAACCTTGGCATGGTCTCTAGCATTTCTTTATCAAAATAAGTGCTCAACTACATGACGGTATTCCATCCTGGAATACCCCTCTCTCAAGCTTCAAGAAAACTCCTCCCCCCATCAAATCCCCAGTAAAGAAATCTTTTTCATTCCAATCAAATCCCATCCCCAACAAAGCCATCCCTTTTAGTCCAATCAAATATTGTCTCAAACCTAACCATTCATCCTTGATGCAAACCTGACTATCCCATCCCTCATTATTCTATTCCCCCCTTCCTTTTCTTTCTATCCTATCTCTCCTAGACATTTTTTTGAGATGCCTCTAGGGTTTCACCATTTCTCCCTGTCGCCTCTTGAGGGGGCATCATCCTGGTCATCCTATTCTAAATCTATCCTAATCATCACTCTAGGGAAACTTTGTTGCCTATGTCCACATCTTCGCGTCATCTATTGTTTTAAACATCTTCAAAATAGTGTTATTCTAACACTATGTCGAAGAGGGGAAAAATGTAGACACCTAAATCTGATTAACCTAATTCAATCATATTTAGTGCCTTCTGGGACATATAAGATAAGTAATTAAGCATTACCTAATTGACCTATATCATGCCCTAGCCCTAATTAATTCAATTAATTGGCTATAGTCCTGATTAATTATTAAAAGAAACCAATAACTTAATAATTAATTAAAACCCTATTCCCCTATTATTGAATGAATATGTTATTTATGTAATTCAATTCAGTAATATTCCCTTTAACCCCTAACCTAACCTATCTCAACCACCTAACTCAGAGTTCAAACTCATCCCAACCCTTTCACATATGCTAACCCCATCACCATCCCCCTAATCACCCATCTTAACCCTAACCCTAATCCTAAACTCTCCCTAAGCTTTCCAAATTCCTAATCTTTGGATTAGGAATTTAACCCCTTCCTCAAAGTCAACTTTCTCAATCTCTAGCTTATCCCTTCACCCATGCCTCGTTAATACTCTCATAAATGAATCATTAATGCTCTTACACTCCTCATTAAGGCTCTTACACCCTCATTAATAGCCTTATCTCCTAAAGTATCCTCTCATCTCCTTGGCTCACTTCCCTAAATGGTCACATTCCTCCCTCTTTTTAACCCAATCATATTGTGACACTTATAATCATATGATTAACTTGAAGAAGCACAATCCATGTGCTCTCTTCTAGGTGCATCTGGACCTCTCCTTAGGATTGCATCCCGACCCTTGATTCCTCACCCCTTTTCTATAAAAGAAACCTCATTCCTTCACAAATTTTATCCACTTTCCATGTAGAGTTATAATGCCATTTTTAGTCCATAAGCATCCATTTTGAAGCAATATCCATCTTGAAGCATTGAAGCAATCGTGAGCATACATCCTGTAAGCATGGACACATCAAAATTTCAAATGGAGTTGGAAAGAGTTTGTAGGAGGTTTCCAATCTCTTATTTTAAGCTTATTTTAAGTTTCATTTTATGTCTAATCTTGTATGTAGTTTAGATTATTAGCTGTAGAGTGTTTTAATTCGTTATTATGCTCCTTTACGCCTAATTTTCATAGCTTACACATATAAATATATCAAGAAAACATCTAAGATGCATCTTTTTATTATTTTTATTGCAACAAACTAAAGGATGCCACAAAGGATTTTTGCTCTCTAGAATAATAGATTTCTAGATTAAGAGATAATTATTTGATCATCAAAACCTATATATTGGATGTCATTAAAATATTTGTACATAACATATCTAAGTATGTCAAAATTTTGTTTGATCAACTCAAGTAGAAGGGGAGAGGGTGTGTGTTGGCCAAATTTAATTTTAGGTTTTGGATTGGATATGGTTGAGTTTGTGACAATGACGTATATCTTGAACTTATATGAACTTGTTTGAGAAAGGAAGAATGATTGAATCCCAATAGTAAATGGTTACATGTGAGTGGGTGCAAAGGTATAAGTGATAAATATATAAATATGGTGAATGTATAGGAGTTTGTATAAATGGGTAAAGAAGCTAGAGGAAGAATAAGACCAACTTTACACATTACAATGTCATTTATTGTTACGTGGATGCACATTAAGATACTCCATAAAAATAGGCACAAAACTAATGAGAAATTGCATGGGTGTGCAAATTTCATCATCACATTTTGCTTCTACTTTTAAGTTCACGCGACTTCTAAAATAATCATGCATATTAAAGTATGTAGCATTCACAAACATGCATATTAAAGTATGTAGCATTCACAAACATGCATTTAAAGTAATTCACACTCAAAGGATATCACCATGATGCCAACATAAAGATGGGCCCCATAAAGGTATGACAAGTTTGTTTACATTTTATGTATGCATTTTTTATATGATTTCAATTTTATCAGCACTTGTGTCTACCTATGTATCTAAACATAAGAATGCTAGTGACAAAATATGATTAAAGTTACCTTCCTAATTTTTTTTTTATATCCTTGTAAGATATATCAAATTGTTGAAAGAAGGAAAGATGCTACATGATGAAGCAGGAGCATCTTGGGTTCATTGCAATCTTGCATCAACCAAAAACATTTGAATTTTTATGTTCCTGATCTCTGGTTACTGTACTTATGTCACGATCGAGCTATGCAGATCCTTAGTAGTTGTGGTGGTAGATTTGTGTTCTACAGATCATTAGGAAGGTTGTCCTGTGATCACAACTTATTTGGAGTATTGCGCCTAAAGTTATGTTGAATTCTTTGGTTGTGTTTAGATTTTGTTCTTCATGTTCTTGAACCGGTCAGTGTTTGGATCTTTGGTTGGATTTTCTTGATCGACAGTGTCGAGGACTCATTTTACTATGTAGCTACGGGGTGATCCCGCAATAGTGGGTTACACTTTTTTGCCTAAACGAACATTGAAGTCTTCTTTCTAAAAATAGGTGAAATCGGAGACTTTGAGCTTATGGCCATATACCAATCATTATGCACAAACGGGAAGTTGAAGGAAGATCACAAACACTTATAGGTTAAAGGGTTAACCAATGCCCTAAATTTCCCAAAGGTCTTTCACAATGAATGGATCTAAATTGTTCTAAGCAAAGTACATAATGGAAATCTCTGGCTGGATGAGCCCAAGAAGATAACCAAAGATGTAATTCATGCAGTAACAAGATATCCTATATATGACAAAACCAAAGCCCTAAGGCACTTACCGAGAACCGAGTTAGAAAAGCTAACATTAACTGAGTGGGATGGTATAGGTTTGAGGATTAACTGCATCAGTGATCTTACACCCAGGTTTGGTGCTTATGACATTAGGTATAAGAAATTCCAGTCTAGCAGACTGAACAACGTACCATGCGAAGTTGTTGACATAGCCTACAAAATTGTTAAGAAAGGTCTACAACTTCATCTTTCTGAGAGGTTGCAGAGGCAACTAGAAGAAAATATGAGAACCATTAGATCATCAAAGTCAAATACATGTAAGTTCAGTTCACTACTACTTTGCATATTCTTCTACTTTCATAATTTCTTTCCCTCAATCGGTAAATTAAAGTGGAAGTCAGACAAGCCAGTTACAATTCAAATCGATGAGATGATTACAAGTCTAGGGAAGAACTTTAAATCTGTTATGAATGAATATTTTTCTAAGTTCAAAGCTAGGATGGAAAAGAGATCCAGAATTCCTATGCAATAAGTTGAACAATTCAAAGATGATATTTGTTTTGTAGTAGACACATATATAACTTTAATCAAAGAAGCAGATCTGAGGACAACATGGCTACCTCTGATGGACTATGAATTAGATATTGATGTTGCTTCAAAGGCTATTGAGAAAATATTGAATGAGCCTATTGATAAATCTTCCATGAGATTTGGAACCTATGAAGAAGCAAAGACCCGAATATAAATTACTTTGCAAGTGCAAAAACTGGGTAGGAAAAAGATCAAAATTGTCAAAAATTTGAAGAGAAAACTTGTAATAATAGATGAAGAATTGGACAAATATGAAGATGAAACCGCGGTGCAGACCTCAGTCAGTCAAGAAGAAGAAACATAACATGATGCTGATGACACCGAGTCAGATGAAGCACCAGTTAAGGCACCTAAGGCCAAAAGGAGCAAAAATGTAAAGATTGAATCTCAATCAAAGACTAGCTCACAATTGGTGACTAAGGATTCACTACCTTTGAAGAAAGCTGTAGAAAAAATAACAAGACCCTCACCAAAGTTTACATACCAAACAAGGAAGTAGAAGGGTACTAATGCACCGAGACAAAAGAGGAGATATGCACAGAACAAAGATAACAAGGATGATTCTGACGACAATCCAGATCAATTAAAGGTTGTATAGAACAAGACATCACAGTCCATCGATGAGATTGTAGAGGCAATAAAGACAACTAGACAGTTAGGACATCCAAAGATACAAGCATATTTTGATCTGACTACCGAGCACAAGGATAAACTCGAAGAAGCAATCATAGGTATTATGATCAACTTCAAACAAGTTCCAGTTGAATTTTCTACTTCTATTCCATCAGAATTATATGATAAACTATCATCAAGATGGTCATACGCACTCCAAACTAAGAAACATATGAGAGAAGTAGCTCTCACACTTATTAAAGTTTAGTGCACAGTTGAGGAAATACATGATATAATGATAAAGTATCCCAAGCAATTTCCTAAGAAACAACAAACACTAGATATTTTGCAAGGAAATATGAAAGAAGTGGATATTGAGAGCACCAAAATTTGGAATGAACTATTGAATCCACCCGAGGACATATAGGATACCGAGGAAGTAAATGATGTTGCATCTACTGGACCAAGTACATAACCCATAACAATTGATGATGTATTAGATAATATTCCTAAACTCTTGACTAATTTAGGTCACCCAGAGATCACAATAACTGTTGTAACTAAAGGTGATACAGATGATAATGTAATACCCCTCTAACCCTAATACAAGTTTTGTGCTTTCTGAATGAAGTAAGATCTTTATATGTTTCCTTATAGCTTAATACTTGTTTTCCTTTAAGTTGTTTATAATAATTTTGTCATCTTGTACCTGAGAATTCTAATATTAGACATATTGTCTGAAGGTATCATTTATGTATGTGTTGTCTCCATGTATGTTTAAGGACCTTCAATACCTTTCTAAACACAGTTAGGATGTTATGTGCTGGATGGATATAGATATATTCTTCTATTAAAGTCTCTTTCGATGAATCTTGTATGTCACTTAATGATTTAGGATATTTATTATGATTATGGTGATTTATTATTAGTATTGATTATTGAATAACCCAATGCTCAGATTCTAACCCTCATTATGATGATGTTACATTCTTTATGTGCGCGTGTGTGTGTGTATATATGCATGATGTGTTTTCATGGTTCGGGATGAAGTCGTAGTTACTAACATGGATGAGGTCCACACGATGTATCGATCCCAATCATCTATCTACAATGTCTTAATTTATATGTACATCTATGCACATGTATTTCTTCTCTGTGATGCTGGCTTGCAGGTACTGGGCATTGACTTCACCTGGCTTCACAGGTCTAAGCGTGCCCCAAAATCCTTGATCATTGTTGTTTTTACAAAGACAGTACCAGGTCCTGCAAGACTAAGCCTATCCCTGATCCTTGCTCCCGGGTTGGGTCTTTTTGGGATTTGTCCTTTGATTGTGGATATTCGTTATAGTCCCTAGGACTAGGTGAATATTTTTTTGTGGTTGGATTATCGGTTAGTAATAATTTGATGGTATTATGGAATTAAATATGTGGTAATAAGCCTTCTCTAAGTGTAATCATTAATGCATGATTATAATAATAATATTTTCATGGATATATACACATAGGCATATGGGTGCACACATATGCATATGTCTATATATATGGTTATATAAATATGCTTATATAAATATTTTAATATATGTGTGTGTTTATGTATTTATTTATTTATGTGTTTTTTATTTTTAAGAAAGGAATTAACTATTATGTGAAATTATAACTAGATCTATAATTATTCCTTTAAAGGAGGAAAGTAACTAATCTTTATCTAAGGTGAACACAATAATAAAATAAAAGAATTTACCTAAAGCATGAAATTAAAACATAAAGTAACAAAGGTGGTAAATTAACCAAAGCATTCCCGAGAAACTATTTGCACATTAATCTAAAAACTAATATAGTCCAAACAAATAACCAAAAGATAGTTGTGGATGGTTGCATCGGTTGAAACTTCCTGTGCAACCAATCCTACAACACATTTATGTAAGGAGATTTGGAAAGTAAGGGGGAGGAAGATAATAGGAAATTGACATACAACCAAAGAATATTGAGAAAGTTGGAGGTGACATTCGAAGGAAAAATCTATGATTTAAAAGCTTGAAGAAGTTGGAAATGGCTGGAGTGGGCTGGGAACTTCTTCAAAGGTTTCTCCGCAGGATTCCAAGTAGGCTCTACCTGGAAAGAGAATCCTTTTCATATGAAAGTTGTGATTGATGTGTGTGTTTTATTGTCTTCTAGTGTTATATTAGATCATAGGAAATCTTTAATGGTTGTAATGCTATGTTGCTTTCTCGTATTATTGAAAAGTTGATGACTATCTTCATGATAGGTAATGATAGTATGTGTTCATGTCATCTGTCCTTCTTTATGAGTTGTCTCCATAAAATGTGATGTCTATTACCTTGAACCTTCATCCTTTGATGCTTGTGAGTTGCAGTACTCTCTCTCTCCCTTGTTAGAATAGTATGTTTTGAGATTATCCTTCTTTACCTTGCATCTAGTGGCAGGAATAGAATAGACATAACTTTAAGGTAGTGTGGGTTTGAGGTATATTTTGGAAGGAGAACAGAGGGATCTCAACTGGGTATCTCTCTGATTCTACTTTCCAGACCGCCATCTTGTCCAGTTTTACCCGAAAGGCCAATCTGTCAGTTATTGCCTCTGAGATGCACAGACTTTTACCACCTGCATGGTTCTAGACTCCACCTATGTAGCTTGTATGACCACCTATGCAGCTTAGGGTTCCCACCTGCGTAGCTTCATGACCACGTGCGTAGCTTGGGCTAGCACCTGCACAGGACTCTTCCAGATTGGTTTTTAGGGTTTCCGGAAGGGCTTAAGGTGTCGTGTTGACCCGAGGTTGACCCTAGGGGTTGTGTAAACTTGTAGGACACTTATTTTTCATATGGTTTTATGTTTATGATATTTTGGAACCCTCTCAAGAGTTTGGGATAATTTTGGGAACCCTGATTAGGGTTAAGATGGTCTCAGTCCGATCTCAACCTTAGGGCAGAACATAAAATGTAACATTTAAGTATAAGATACATACTTTTAATTCCTTATAATTTAAGTTCTATTTTATGTAATACCTTCCAGGATGTTTGAGAGTAGTTTTAGCCTTCTAGGAGTACAGATTAAGATTCTAGATTTTTAAGATTTTAGGAAATTTCTGACTTAGCCAAATTTTAGGAATTGGCGTGTTTTCTGCAACATGATCTTGTTATGATGTTTTATGGTTTGAGTTGGTACCAAAAAGATATTGGTTATATGTTTTTGTAGGATAATTGATGTTTGGTACATTTTTATGTCTTCTTATGTGTTATCTACCATCTTGAATGTCAGATTGGGGTTTAGGGCTGTCTAGTGGACTAGGGTCATTCAGTGATCCCCTAAACCCAATCTAAGGTTTCTATGATGTTATAATTTATGTTTTTATGAGTTTCATGATGTTATCGTGTTGTTGAGAATCCCTTTTTGATGCATTTGATGCAATGTGGTTGTGTTTTATCTATCTGTGTACTCGATTGCAGTTTAGGGTTGTCCAAAGGATTCAAGACAACTAGTACTTTCCTAAACTCAACTGTTTGATGTTGTGACATTGTTATGTCTTCCTATGGATTATTATGTGGGTCTGTTATGCCCTTTTGATGTTTTCTAAAGGTAGGGAACCTAAGAACACTAGGTGAGTGGCTCACAGTGGGGGTCAGGGCCCTAAGTGGCTAGTACTAGGGTAACCCACTATGGAGTTGTTTAACCTAGTGATAACAATAATAATTTATGGGAAGGGAACTACACATTAACTAGGATAAACCTCACCCATGATGGTAGTTCTAGTAAAGGCTACAGATGGGAGTGGGAGAAGGTGTTATTGTGATAGCACAATCAGACAGTCTCATCCCTATGAGAGATGTTCAGTTCCACATGTGCTTACTTGGGGGCTGGGGCCCAGAGTGGCTGAGAAGGGTAACCCAAGGGGTAAGGGCTATGTGATGACACTCACCTAGAATGTGTCTTAGAGCTCCTACCAATGTGCTTTATGTCCTTGTGATCTTTTTGTGTTTTCAGTTATGTGATGTTTTGGGAAGGGCTATCATCACCTTAGGAGTACCCTAGTTGTTACCTTCTTGCGTGGACCTTGGTCTCTATCTCCTAGCATGGGGGAGTGGAATATTTTTGGATCCACGTAGTTGGGTGGTTAATATTTTTATATCGAGGTTCTGTTTGTGGTCTGATGGATGTTCTCAGCTCCTGTTCTTTCTAGATTTCCAGTTTTGGAGACTTCTTATTGTATATGTAAAGATGTGCTTATGCATGTGCATTCTTGTAAAATAAATCTATTGTTAATTATTGGATCGTATGATATGATGTATATCAATTTAATTCAAATAAATGTATAAGGGAATGGGTAGATCTAGGAAGAAAAAAGGGAAGGGAAAATACTATATAAAAAGATAATTGTTTAGGGTATTTATTCACGTATCTTTTATTACTTTTGGTATCCAAGAAATGATCTTAGACTTAGTATGAAATAATGTATTTACAAATGAATGTACTATCTCTTGATGTATGGTTGTGGAAAAACTATTATGAGTTAATGAATCTATGAATAAATAGCCAAAGAATCTAATATTGGATTATGGTTACTATGTTTCACAAATGCGTATGAAATAATAAAGTATATAGGGCATTGTATATCCATCAAATATTTATCTTTCACCTGAATTCTTAATGAATAGTGTAAATAATGACATAAGTTTAGTAAATGATAACTCACATGGATGTATGTTAAAATATTAGGATTGAGGGTAAGATTATACATGTAACTTAATGTTAAGAGTAAAGGAATGAATTGTAAAATTATATTAATCAATCAATGCCTTAATGGGTAAATGAATAGATTAGATTATGTTTCTTTAATAGCGGTGTTAGGGAACCTGAGAGGACTTAGATTAGTTGTAATATTTCAAAAGAAAAAAAATTCTCATCTCTTAGTAGTTAGTTGGCTTGTCCTCTTGGGTTCCTTGGCGGGGTGTGACATCTTGGTATCAGAGCCCTAGGTTTCCACACTAGGAACTCTGGGACTCATAGCTCACTTATGCATAAAATTGAATATTTTATCTTTGTCTCCTTTGTTTTCATCTGTGTGCCAACAAAATTTGAATCTGAGGAAATGAAGGCTTTGTTTCTTGTATTTATGATACATAATGTGCGTTATCGTCTTGTTGATAAATGTCATTGTTATCCCTAGAAAAGCCAAAAGAAAAAAAAAATCCTTGATGCTTTGAAGGTGATATTATCTCTTGACCCTACCTATTATATATTTTATTTGTTGTGCACTCTATTTTCTTATACATGTCCAGTTGACCTCCTTCTTAGAAAAGAATTGCTTTCGCACCTTTAATGTGAAGAAATAAATGATTCTGGTAGCACTTGCTTTTATTCTTATAGGATTGAAATGGTAATTTCATGGCTAATAACTTGTACCTATGCAAGGAGTACAAAAAAAAAAATGGTGTCGTGTCTTGGTTCAAAAATTTGAAATTGAATTTTTCTCTTATTCTTGACAAAAGATGAAAGAAAGTGGTAGCATAGATCATTGTGGGAAAAGAGAAACTAGGGCACATGAGTGAATAAGGCTGTTAAAGAATAACAGTTTCAATTATCTCTCTTTCCCCTCTCTTGCGACTTCTTGAAAAAGGAACTTGAAAGGTAAGGAACAAATAACTTATTTCCATGTGTATTTCTCTTTGTCTCTCTGTTCCCTCTTAAGAAATAAGTTTTGGAGGACTAACATTGTGTAGACAAGGAAATAATATATCAGGACAATTTGTAAATGCCTTAATTAGGAAACCCTTGGGTGAAGGACTCACGTCCCCAAGATTTTATCATAGGCTATAATTCACATTTGCATTTTGGAAGAAGAATTTTTATCCCTGTTTTGGTAAGAAGCTATAGTATTTAGGCATGCCATGTTAATTTGCATAGCAAATGAGTTAAGCTAACAATCAAGAAAGTATAGGGAAGATTACGTATGATAATGGATTTTCTATACTAATAAGGGAAGTTGTTTTTATTAACTATATGTCTTTCTAGATGCCTAGTGAGTGGTTAGGATCCTAGATGAGTATTATGAGAACAAACTCAAGTTTTATATACATGGTGATCAACACCTTAGTAGTAGAACTTTAACAATACTAAGTGATTAATCAACTATGAAAAGAAGTGGTTGTGGTAAATAAATGCTATAAGAATATGGTTATGTACATTACTTAATTTCTGCCTGGATACGAGGTTATCTCAAAAGTGTTAAAGTGTATGAGGGTAATATTACAAAGAGGTAAAGGGTAGAAACTCAAGTTAAGCACATTGGCTAATTTAATTGTTGTGGTTATAAAGATATTAGTAGGAATCATGTGCTTTTCCTCTCTTGATGGATCTATAATCATTATGAAATAGGGAACTTGAAAGAACTCTTGTACATTGTTGTTTGACATTAATTAAATGCTATATGGAACTGGCTGACATGAAAATTTGGGAAATCGATTAGATCTCCTCTAGGGCTGTGAATGCATTTTGGAAATCAAACCCTACAATTATTATGAAAGAGGACTTAGAAAATATGTATTGTAAATGTGTATGTTTCCTGAGTATTGAAAGTATATTTAGATCTTGATGAAAAAGAATATTGTTTGCTAGCTAAAAGAGGTTGTTTTATGTCTTCTAAAAGATTTCTTATAAAATTGTGCTTTATCACAAAAGGTAAGGGTATGGATTGTTTTAGTTTCATGATTACAAAGCTAAGTAACAATTGTTTGTTGTATTCCCTTCATGAAAATAATAAATATAAATGTTATATACCTCTCTTTGGTTATCATGCATAGTTGGTAAGGAACACAAATTTTAGAACTCTATTTGAAATAAAGTTCTATATGTTGTATTGTGTAGGATTAGATTGTGTCTCAAAATAGAAAAGTTATCATAAATTCCTCCTTTTATGTTGGCTACCATAGATAGGAAAATTTTATATTGTGTAAGGAAGCGACAATTTTGATTGGTACAACACACATTTTTTTCTAATACACTGATGTTAATAAAATGGGAATACTTTGGATTTTCAAGTTGATAAAAGTAATTTTGAAGTAATACTCTAATCTTAGTATCTGTTGACAAACTCACTACATAAATTAAAAGAATCAGATAGGTAACTATTTTGAAAGTCTCTCACCATTAGAACTGAGTTAATCTACACTATAAATGTGATAAGATTTATCAACACTCTTAATTGGAGAAGTATGCATATAGTCATTAAACTAGGTACTAGAATAGTAATATTGCAATTCTATTTTATAACAGTTTACAACTTACGTGTATAGTTTATTTCAACTCTTCTAACTTCCAGGAGTAAGTCAAATCTAAGGGGGGAGGATGTAATACCCCTCTAACCCTAATACAAGTTTTGTGCTTTCTGAATGAAGCAAGATCTTTAGATGTTTCCTTATAGCTTAATACTTGTTTTCCTATAAGTTGTTTATAATAATTTCGTCAGCTTGTACCTGAGAATTCTAATATTAGACATATTGTCTGAAGGTATCATTTATGTATGTGTTGTCTCCATGTATGTATAAAGGACCTTCAATACCTTTCTGAACACAGTTAGGATGTTATGTGCTGGATGGATATAGATATATTCTTCTATTAAAGTTACTTTCGATGAATCTTGTATGTCACTTAATGATTTAGGATATTTATTATGATTATGGTGATTTATTATTAGTATTGATTATTGACTAACCCAATGCTCAGATTCTAACCCTCATTATGATAATGTTACATTCTTTGTGTGCGTGTGTGTGTGCGTGTATATATGCATGATGTGTTTTCATGATTCAGGATGAAGTCATAGTTACTCACATGGATGAGGTCCACACAATGTATCGATCCCAATCATCTGTCTGCAATGTCTTCTTTTGTATGTACATCGATGCACATGTATTTCTTCTTTATGATGCTGGCTTGTAGGTATTGCGCATCGACTTCACCTGGCTTCACAGGTCTGAGCGTGCCTCAAAATCCTCGATCATTGTTGTTGTTACAGAGATAGTACTAGGTCCCGCAAGACTAAGCCTAGCCCTGATCCTTGCTCCCGGGTTGGGTCTTTTTGGGATTTGTCCTTTGATTGTGGATATTCGTTATAGTCCCTAGGACTAGGTGAATATTGTTTTGTGGTTGGATTATCGATTAGTAATAATTTGATGGTATTATGGAATTAAATATGTGGTAATAAGCCTTTTCTAAGTGTATTCATTAATGCATGATTATAATAATAATATTTGCATGGATATATATACACATAGGCATATGGGTGCACACATATGCATATGTCTATATATATGGTTATATAATTATGGTTATATAAATCTTTTAATAAATGTGTGTGTTTATGTATTTATTTATTTATGTGCCTTTTATTTTTAAGAAATGAATTAACTATTATGTGAAATTATAACTAGATCTATAATTATTCCTTTAAAGGAGGAAAGTAACTAATCTTTATCTAAGGTGAAAGCAATAATAAAATAAAAGAATTTACCTAAAGCATGAAATTAAAACATAAAGTAACAAAGGTGGTAAATTAACCAAAGCATTCCTGGGAAACTATTTACACATCAATCTAAAAACTAATATAGTCCAAACAAATAACAAAAAGATAGTTGTGGATGGTTGCATCGGTTGAAACTTCCCGTGCAACCAATCTTACAACATATTTATGTAAGAAGATTTGGAAAGTAAGGGGGAGGAAGATAATAGGAAATTGACATACAACCAAAGAATATTGAGAAAGTTGGTGGTGACATTCGGAGGAAAAATCTATGATTTAAAAGCTTGAAGAAGTTGGAAATGGCTGGAGTGGACTGGGAACTTCTTCAAAGGTTTCCCCACAAGATTCCAGGTAGGCTCTACCTGGAAAGAGAATCCTTTTCAT
Source organism: Thuja plicata (assembly GCA_018584345.1). Taxonomy (NCBI): domain Eukaryota; kingdom Viridiplantae; phylum Streptophyta; class Pinopsida; order Cupressales; family Cupressaceae; genus Thuja; species Thuja plicata. Next base: position 476,724 of record MU224482.1, on the reverse strand, counting down.
ATGAAATTTGTGCTTGATGTGTGTGTTTTGTTGTCTTCTAGTGTTATATTAGATCAGAGGAAATCTTTAATGGTTGTAATGATATGTTGCTTTCTCGTATTATTGAAAATTTGATGACTATCTTCATGATAGGTAATGATAGTATGTGTTCATGTCATCTGTCCTTCTTTATGAGTTGTATCCATAAAATGTGATGTCTATTACCTTGAACCTTCATCCTTTGATGCTTATGAGTTGCAGTACTCTCTCTCTCCCTTGTTAGAATAGTATGTTTTGAGATTATCCTTCTTTACCTTGCATCTAGTGGCAGGAATAGAACAAACATACCTCAAAGGTAGGATGGGTTTGAGAGATGTTCTGGAAGGAGAACAAAGGGATCTCAACTGGGTATCTCTCTGATTCTACTTTCCAGACTGCCATCTTGCCCAATTTTACCCGAAAGGCCAATCTGTCAGTTATTGCCTCTAAGATGCACAAAATTTTACCACATGCGTAGTTCTGGACTCCACCTGTGCAGCATAGGGTTTCCACCTACGTAGCTTCATGACCACTTGCACAACTTGGGCTACCACCTGTGTAGGACTCTTCCAGATTGGTATTGGGGGTTTTTGAAAGGGATTAAGGTGTCATGTTGACCCGGGGTTGACCCTAGGGGTTGTGTAAACTTGTAGGACACTTATTTTTCATATGGTTTTATGTTTAGGATCTTTTGGAACCCTCTCAAGAGTTTGGGATAATTTTGGGAACCCTTATTAGGGTTAGGGTGGTCTCAGTCCGATCTTAGCCTTGGGGTGGAACATAAAATGTAACATTTAAGTGTAAGATACATACTTTTAATTCCTTATAATTTAAGTTAAATTTTATGTAATACCTTCCAAGATGTTTGAGAGTGGTTTCAGCCTCCTAGGAGTTCAGATAAAGATTCTAGATTTTGAAGCTTTTAGGAAATTTCAGACAACCAAATTTCAGGAATCAGTGTGTTTTTTGCAACATGATCTTGTTATGATGTTTTGTGGTTTGAGTTGGTACCAAAAATGCATTGGTTATATGTTTTTGTAGGATAATTGATGTTTGGTACATTTTTATGTCTTCTTATGTGTTATCTACCATCTTGAATGTTAGATTAGGGTTTAAGACTGTCTAGTGGACTAGGGTCATTCAGTGATCCCCTAAACCCAATCTGAGGTTGCTATGATGTTATAATTTATGTTTTTACAAGTTTCATGATGTTATTGTGTTGTTGAGAATCCCTTTTTGATGCATTTGATGCAATGTGGTTGTGTTTTATCTATCTGTTTACTCGATTGCAGTTTAGGGTTGTCCAAAGGATTTAGGATAACTAGTACTTTCCTAAACTCAACTGTTTGATGTTGTGACATTGTTATGTCTTCCTATGGATTACTATGTGGGTTTGTTATTCCCTTTTGATGTTTGCTAAGGGTAGGGAACCTAAGAACACTAGGTGAGTGGCTCACAGTGGGGGTCGGGCCCTAAGTGGCTAGTACCAGGGTAACCCACTATGGAGTTGTTTAATCTAGTGATAATAATAATAATTTATGGGAGGGGAACTACACATTAACTAAGATAAGCCTCGCCCATGCCAGAAGTGCTAGTAAAGGCTACGGATGGGAGTGGGAGAAGGTGCTATTGGGATAGCACAATCAGACAGTCTCATCCCTATGAGAGATGTTCGGTTCCACATATGCCTACTTAAGGGTCGGGGCCCAGAGTGGCTGACTAGGGTAACCCAAGGGGTGAGGGCTATGTGATGACACTCACCTAGCATATATCTTAGAGCTCCTACCAATGTGCTTTATGTCCTTGTGATCTTTTTGTGTTTTCATTTGTGTGATGTTTTGGGAAGGGCTATCATCACCTTAGGAGTATCCTAGTTGTTACCTTCTCGCGTGGACCTTGGTCTCTGTCTCCTAGCATGGGGGAGTGGAATATTTTTGGATCCATGTGGTTGGGTGGTTAATCTTTTTATATCGAGGTTCTGTTATTGGTCCGATGGATGTTCTTGGCTTCTGTTCTTTCTGGATTTCTAGTTTTGAAGACTTCTTATTGTATATGTAAAGATGTGCTTATGCATGTGCATTCTTGTAAAAGAAATCTCTTGTAAATCATTGGAGCGTATGATATGATGTATATCAATGTAATTCAAAGCAATGTATAAGGGAATGGGTAGATCAAGGAAAAAAAAGGAAAGAGAAAATACTATATGAAAAGATAATTGTTTAGGGTATTTATTCACGTATCTTTTATTACTTTTGGTATCCAAGAAATGATCTTAGACTTAGTATGAAATAATGTATTTACAAATGAATGTGCTATCTCTTGATGTATGGTTGTGGAAAAACTATTATGAGTTAATGAATCTATGAATAAATAGCCAAAGAATCTAATATTGGATTATGGTTACTACGTTTCAGAAATGCGTATGAAATAATAAAGTATATAGGGCATTATATATCCATCGAATATTTATCTTTCACCTGAATTCTTAATGAATAGTGTAAATAATGACATAAGTTCAGTAAAGGATAACTTACATGGATGTATGTTAACATATTAGGATTGAGGGTAAGATTATACATGTAACTTAATGTTAAGAGTAAAGGAATGAATTGCAAACTTGTATTAATCAATCAATGCCTTAATGGGTAAATGAATAGATTAGATTATTTTTCTTTAATAGCGGTGTTAGGGAACCTAAGAGGACTTAGATTAGTTGTAATATTTCAAAAGAAAAACAAATATTCTCATCTCTTAGTAGTTAGTTGGCTTTTCCTCCTGGGTTCCCTGGCGGGGCATGACAGATAAGGCCAAGGAAGATGAGTCAATCAGAGCAACTGTGACTATTTATGAGCAAGACACATTAGAGGTCGCCTAAGCAGATGTACCTAGCCAGTTACCTATTTTGGTCAAAGCAATTGAAATTGAGACTGAAGAACAACAACAACCACCCAAAAATCTAGCAGATAGGAATGAAGACAAGGGTGAAGATCATGGTAAAGAGACCGCGCATAGTGGTGGAACAACACAAGGTGATGCACCTAAAGATACCAATGATGTTGTAGAAGACAAAAGTGAGGGTAACAAAAATAATCATGAAAAGATAGTAGATACATCTACTATAGACACAAGGTTAGCTACCGAGGTACCTCACCAGGTCATCACTCCGAGTACCGAGAAAGCAAATCCAAAAACTGAGCAAAAGGCTATGTTAACATTAGCTCTATCTCCTTCATCGAGTGTTCATGGAAAGAAAAAGAAGAAGAAGAAAGGAACCAAGGACGTAGTTACACTGGATGAAATCATAGAAATTCCTGAATGGGATCCAAGGACACTTGATCTAGAAACATTGAAGAAATATGGTGAACTTTGCACCCGAAAAGTAGCACAAGACAAGCTAAGATGAGAAGCAAAGAGTGCACAAGTGCTAGAAAAAGCAAAAGAGATTCTACTGCATGTTTTACCAGATATCATTTTGACCATGGTTCTTCTTGGGAATCATGTGTGATGTTGGGGCGGCCTCTGCGTGTCTTTTGTGTCAGTCCTCTGCAACACCGGTGACAAGGCCTCGTGTTCTTAGTAACTGTGGCATGGTCTCTAGCATTGCTATATCAAAATAAGTGCTCAACTACATGACGGTATTCCATCCTGGAATACCCCTCGCTCAAGCTTCAAGAAAACACCTCCCCCCATCAAATCCCCAGTAAAGCAATCTTTTTCATTCCAATCAAATCCCATCCCCAACAAAGCCATCTCTTTTAGTCCAATCAAATCCCGTCTCAAACCTAACCCTTCATCCTTGATGCAAACTTGACTATCCTATCCCTCATTATTCTATTCCCCCTTCCTTTTTTTTCTATCTTGTCTATCTTGGCCATTTTTGTGAGATACCGCTAGGGTTTCACCTTTTCTCCCTGTCGCCCTCTCGAGGGGGCATCATCCTGGTCATCATGTTCTAAAGCTATCCTAATCGTCACTCTAGGGAAACTTCATTGCCTACGTCCACATCTTTGCGTCGTCTATTGTTCTAAACATCTTCAAAATAGAGTTATTCTAACACTATGTCGAAGAGGGGAAAAATGTAGACACCTAAATCTGATTAACCTAATTCAATCATATTTAGTGCCTGGGTGGTTGCAAGAAGTTGAGTCCCACTTTTGGGCAAAAAGTGGAAGTGTTTTCCCTATTTGTTAATTTTTATGTCAATTGATGTCAAAATTTGAGGCACTTAGAGATTGAATCTTAAAAAAATCCACTAATAGAAAATGTAGTGCTCGGAGTCTATTTTTTAAATATGTAGTTTATTTGAATACCCACATGGTAGAAAATATATTTTAGTAGGAATGTTTAAATACCTCTTTTTCAAAATGCATGTTTCAGGACCATACCCTGCATGTGTACGACCACCCTATTTTGAAGTAAATAAATGAATTATTCTAAATCCTTCTAGGGGAAGGTACCTAACACATCAAACATTGGTCAGAATATTTTTACTTTTTTTTAATTGAATATATATATTTTTTATTAATTTTTAATTGACTATAAAGTACATTTTCAAAACCTCTCGTGTACGACCACCATAATTTGATGAAAATTTCACTTTTTTGAGAATTTTTTTAATTTTGAAGAAAATTCTATGTAGATTGGGCTCATATAATTCATTTTTTCAAAAACCTAAAATCAAAAACCTTATTAAAGTTTTAGTGAACCTTACTATTTTATGTTTAGGTACCACTTTTGATTAATAAATATTGTAAAAATAGTAAAATTTATCATATCATTATAAAATTTATATTTTTGAAGTCTAGACACTAAGATCTCTAATGGGCTCTCATTTCGTCAAAAACTTTGATTAGGAAGACCCTTAAAAAATTACAGCAAGACATAAATCTGGTATTCAAATGCCTTAACCATTATTTTGGAGGTCCAAGCATAGGCTTGGTCCCACCAAACCTGTCCCAAACTGAAATTCAATGCAAAGGGTGGTTTGGTAAATTCAAATTTTAAAAAATGGGCACACATTTAAAAATGTGTACCTATTTCTTAAATATAATAAATCGACATATAAAAATGAGTTTCTTAAAAAAAAAAAAAAATTTAAAAAACGGGCACCCATTTTTGAAAAAAATGGGCACCCGTTTTTTGAATTTTGGATTGGGTGTCGAAGCCTAAGATGGGTGCCCATTTTTTTCAAAACGGGTGCCCGTTTCTATCTGCAGATTTCAAGCCCACAAGACTTCCGCCGAATTGGTACCCAACTTCTTGCACTTACCCGCTTTCTGGGACATATAAGATAAGTAATTAAGCATTACCTAGTTGACCTATGTCATACCCTAGTCCTAATTAATTCAATTAATTAGCTATGGTCCTGATTAATTATTAAAAGCAACTAATAGCTTAGTAATTAATTAAAACCCTATTCCCCTATTATTGAATGAATATGTTATTTTTGTAATTCAATTTAGTAATATTCCCTTTAACCCCTAACCTAACCTATCTCAACCACCTAACTCAGAGTTTAAACTCATCCCAACCCTTTCACACATGTTAAGCCCATCACCATCCCCCTAATCACCTATCTTAACCTGAACCCTAATCCTAAACTCTCCCTAAGCTTGTCACATTCCTAATCTTTGGATTAGGAATTTAACCCCTTCCTCAAAGTCAACTTTATCAAGCTCTACCTTATCCCTTTACCCATGCCTCATTAATGCTCTCATAAATGCATCATTAATGCTCTTACACTCCTTATTAAGGCTCTTACACCCTCATTAATAGCCTTATCTCCTAAAGTCTCCTCTCATCTCCTTGGCCCACTTCTCTAAATGGTCACATTCCTCCCTCTTTTTAACCCAATCATATTGTGACACTTGTCATCATATGATACACTTGAAGAATCACAATCCACATGCTCTCTTCTAGGTGCATCTGGACCTCTCCTTAGGATTACATCCTGACCCATGATTCCTCACCCATTTTCTATTAAAGAAACTTCATTTCTTCACAAATTTTATGCACCTTCCATGTAGAGTTATAATGCCATTTTTAGTCCATAAGCATCTTTTGAAGCAATATCTATCTTGAAGCATTGAAGCAATCATGAGTATACATATCGTAAGCATGGACACATCAAAATATCAAATGGAGTTGGAATAAGTTCGTAGGAGGTTTGCAATCTCTTATTTTAAGCTTATTTTAAGTTTCATTTTATGTCTAATCTTGTATGTAGTTTAGATTATTAGCTGTAGAGTGTTTTAATTTGTTATTATGCTCCTTTACACCTAATTTTCATAGCTTACATATATAAATATATCAAGAAAGCATCTAAGATGCAACTTTTTATTCTTTTTATTGCAACAAACTCAAGGATGCCACAAAGGATTTTTGCTCTCTAGAATAATAGATTTCTAGATTAGAGATAATTATTTGATCATCAAAACCTATATATTGGATGTCATTAAAATATTTGTACATAACATATCTAAGTATGTCAAAATTTTGTTTGATCAACTCAAGTAGAAGGGGAGAGGTTGTGTGTTGGCCAAATTTAATTTTTGGTTTTGGATTGGATAGGGTTGAGTTTGTGACAATGACGTATATCTTGAACTTATATGAACTTGTTCGAGAATGGAAGAATGATTGAATCCAAGTAGTAAATGGTTACATGTGAGTGGGCGTAAAGGTATAAGTGATAAATATATAAATATGGTGAATATATAGGAGTTTGTATAAATGGGTAAAGAAGCTAGAGGAAGAACAAGACCAACTTTACACATTACAATGTCATTTATTGTTACGTGGATGCACATTAAGATACTCCATAAAAACATGCACAAAAATAATGAGAAATTGCATGGGTGTGCAAATTTCATCATCACATTTTGCTTCTACTTTTAAGTTCACGTGACTTCTAAAATAATCAAGTATATTAAATTATGTAGCATTCACAAACATGCATTTAAAGTAATTCACACTCAAAGGATATCACCATTATGCCAACATAAAGATGGGCCCTATAAGGGTATGACAGTTTTGTTTACATTTTATGTATGCATTTTTTTATATGATTTAAATTTTATTAGCACTTGTGTCTACCTACGTATCTAAACATAAGAATGCTGGTGACAAAATATGATTAAAGTTACCTTCCTAATTTTTTTATATCCTTGTAAGATATATCAAATTGTTGAAAGAAGGAAATATGCTACATGATGAAGCAAGAGCATCTTGGGTTCATTGCAATCTTGCGTCAACCAAAAACATTTGAATTTTTATGTTCCTAATATCTAGTTGTTGTATTTATGTCACGGTCAAGCTTTACAGATACTTAGCGGTTGCAGTCGTAGATTTGTGTTCTAGAGATCATTAGGAAGCTTGTCCTGTGATCACAACTTATTTGGAGTATCGTGCCTAAAGTTATGCTAAATTCTATGGTTGTGTTTAGATTGTGTTCTTCATGTTCTTGAACCGATCAGTGTTTGGATCTTTGGTTGGGTTTTCTTAATCAACAGTGTTGAGAAATCATTTTCCTATGTAGCTTCGTGGTGATCCCGCAATAGGTCAAATCAGATACTTTGAGCTTATGGCCACATAACAATCATTATGTGCAGATGGGAAGTTGAAGGAAGATCACAAACACTTATAGGTTAAAGGGTTAACCAATGCCCTAAATTTCCCGAAGGTCTTTCGCAATGAATGGATCTAAATTGTTCTAAGCATAGTACACAATGGAAAGCTCTTGATGGATGAGCCCAAGAAGATAACCAGAGATGTAATTCACGCAGTAACAAGATATCCTATATATGACAAAACCAAAGCCCTAAGGCATCTACCGAGAACTGAGTTAGAAAAGCTAACATTAACCAAGTGGGATGGTATAGGTTTGAAGATTAAATCCATCAGTGATCCTAAACTGAGGTTCGGTGCTTATGCCATTGGGTATAAGATATTCCAGTCTAGCAGACCGAACATCGTACCATGCAAATCTGTTGACATAGCCTACAAAATTGTTAAGAAAGGTCTACAACTTGATCTTTCTGAGCTTTTGTAGAGGAAACTAGAAGAAAATATGAGAACCATTAGATCAACAAAGTCAAATACATGTAAGTTTAGTTCACTACTACTTTGCATATTCTTCTACTTTCATAATTTCTTTCCCTCAATCGGTAAAGTAAAGTGGAAGTCAAACAAACCAGTTACAGTCCAAATCGATGAGATGATTACAAGTCTAGGGAAGAACTTTAAACCCATTATGAATGAATATTTTGCTAAGTTCAAAGCTAGGATGGAAAAGAGATCCAGAATTCCTATGCAATAAGCTGAACAATTCAAAGATGATATTTGTTTTGTAGTAGACACAAATACAACTTTAATCAAAGCAGTAGATCTTAGGACAACATGGCTACCTCCGTTGAACTATGAATTAGATATTGATGTTGCTTCAAAGGCTATTGAGAAAATATTGAATGATCCTATTGATAAATCTTCCATGAGATTTGGCACCTATGAAGAAGAAAAGACCCGAATAGAAATTACTTTGCAAGTGCAACAATTGGGTAGGAAAAAGGCCAAAATTGTCAAAATGTTGAAGAGAAAACTTGCAATAATAGATGAAGAATTGGACAAATTTGAAGATGAAACCGAGGTGCAGACCTCAATCGGTCAAGAAGCAGAACTGAAACATGATGCTGATGACACCGAGTTAGATGAAGCACAAGTTAAGGCACCTAAGGCCAAAACGAGAAAAAATGTAAAGATTGAATCTCAATCAAAGACCAGCACACAATCGGTGACTAAGGATTCACCACCTTTGAAGAAAGGTGTAGCAAAAATAACAAGACCCTCACTGAAGTTTACATACCAAACAAGGAGGCAGAAGGGTACTAATGCACTGAGACAAAAGAGGAGATATGCACGGAACAATGATAACAAGGATGATTCCAACGATAATCCAGATCAATTAAAGGTTGTATAGAACAAGACATCACAGTCCATCGATGAGATTGTAGAGGCAATAAAGACAACTGGAAAGTTAGGACATCCAAAGATACAAGCATATTTTGATCTAACTACCAAGCACAAGGATAAACTCGAAGAAGCAATCATAGGTATGATGATCAACTTCGAACAAGTTCCAGTTGAATTTTCTACTTCTATTCCATCAGAATTTTATTATAAAATATCATCAAGATGGTCATATGCACTCCAAACCAAGAAACAAATGAGAGAAGCAGCTCTCACACTTATTAAAGCTGAGTGCACAGTTGAGTAAATACATGATATAATGAGTAATTATGCCAAGAAATTTCCTAAGAAACAACGAACACTGTTGTATAGTCGAAAAATGGAAGCACTTCCATTTTAGACTTGTTTAGCCTTCCAAGTAAGTGGTTTGGGGTCATGACAAGCGCCTTGACTGGGTTCCTGATCTTGACATGGCTTCCCCCCTATTCTGCCTTTCTATCTACCATTTTCTGCATTCTGGGATACAAACCTGTGTTTTTGGGATTTATGGACAGGGTCGACCTCCTAGGACAGGGTCGACCTCGACCTTGACCTAGGACAGGGTCAACCTTGGCCCTGACCTAGGACAGGGTTGACCTTGACCCTGTCCCAGGGTCCAAATCCTGGGAACTTTCAGTTTTCGGATGTCGGTCTTCACAAAAAGCCTGTTCCCGCTTCCGGGTTGGCTATTTCGGGTTTCGAATCGGTTGATTCCTAAATTATATTTAATATAGGTCCTCTCCTAGGGGTAAAGGCTTAAATGGCGATTTAATTATCCTATGTAGGCCTCCTTAGAGGATTGTGCCCTAGTTTCATATAAAAGGGAGCTTTCTCCTCTCATTTTCTCTAAGGATCATTACGCAATTGAGAAGGATTTTCAAGTGCAATTCAAGCAAGCTAAGGAGAAAGATTTCAAGCAAGCATCCATCCATTCAAGAATCCATTTTCATGAAGGAGATCCATTGGAGGCCATTGAAGGATTCAAGCTACATAGGCCTAATCTTTAGGGGCTGGTTGTCTTGCATAGTGTTGTGAGCGATATAATAGGTCCCCTTTCATCCTTGTTCCCACGCTTGGGGGGCAAGGATGCCATCTCCTTCTTTTCTATTTTTTCGGGATCCACTTTTCCCTTGGTTAAGCAGTATTTATCTATTACGTGATATCCAATCATACATGAAAATTCTGGTTTGCATTGAGGATCTATGTCCTTGATTATACCTTATTTCATTGTTTGACATTGGGTTTCCATGGTTGATAAATCTCTCACCTTGGAAACTAAATCATGTGCTATCCCTCACAAGGGTTACTTTTTCACTTCTTACATGATATCTCTTTGCATTCGTCCCTTCCATGGCCTCATAGGAGTTGTGACCTTCTTGGCTTGGATTGGGTGTTGTCTATGGATATTGTCTTGATGTTGAAGAAGGCTTTATCCTTGCTCTTTTCATTCCTTAACATGTCAAAATAGTATGTACTTTGCCATATTAAGGAGGGGGCATATACACGACCTCCCTCATTTTATATTATGCATTTTTGTTCTAACATTTTGTTTTGCAACATGCTAAATCCTCTGAGGGTAACGCACATAAGTTGCTAAATCCTGAAGAGATACGCATTCAATATGCTAAATCCTCGAAAGGTAATGCACATAAGTTGCTAAATCTTGAAGAGATACGCATTTTACAAATGTATTCCATGGTGATATAAGAATATGGATCCATGGGCACTTCATAAAATCTATCAAAAGATGCACTACATACATGCACAAAGCCGCCAGAAGGCGCACAAATTTATGGGGGTGACTATCAAGTTCTTTCTTGATGGGCCATCCTATCCTTTTTTGTGGTTCACAGTGAGATACACACATCTTACTGGGCAAGTTAACCACTCCTCTCTCTCTTTTTCTCCTTAACTCAGTGATGTCTCTCTTATCGTGATCTTAGGGTTGATAAAGACTTAAGTCCCTTGGGGGCTTGAGGTTTTCTTTATCCCTTTTGATTCCAATAAGACTGTCTTTTTTGTAGATTCTCCTTTACCAAGAGTTTGTGTTGAACTCATACTCTTGCTAAAGTGGGGGCTAAATGTATAGTCAAAAAATGGAAGCACTTCCATTTTAGACTTGTTTAGCCTTTCGAGTAAGTGGTTTGGGGT